>CM070828.1:1135000-1152500 GCA_036326025.1 Chrosomus eos
CATGTAGCATCCTAGCACTGCGCAATCCCATTGGGTAAATCGTTTAATTTATGCGTTTACATTATTATTTTTGTCCTGTTGATCAGATTAATTCAGGTCTACAACGACTTTGAATCCTAATTTAATTCAGATTGAGCTCAAAAACAGGTGTTTTTCAGTCAGATTGAGCATTAATCTCGTTTCTGAAGGATTATTATTCGGTTGTACTATATTATAATTCTTCTGAAGTTATTAGATTTAGTTTTATTCACTGAAAATTTTGGCTGCGGCTCTAAAACCATCATTCGTTCGTCAGATCAAATGCGAGAATGTGACGTGAGCTTAAACATTTAAGCGCAATTTCTCAAAATTGACATTTTTAAATGAGATAAAATATATTTGCACTGTAAATGTTCTTCAGTCTCGTTTCCCAGCACAAATAAACATTCTTAAATCAAGATACAATTACCAGAGAAGCAGAATGACTGAGGATAACAAGTCTTGTTTTATTAAAAAATGTGTGTGTGTGGGGTCTGAAAAAGAAGGAAAAACGTGATCATTTTTTAGCAGATATTTTTAATTGTTATGCAATAACACATTTATTTTTGACAAACGTTTCTTCTTATCTTCAGTAATTTTAAAATAAATAAAACAGTTAAAGTATTATTAGCACAAATGCTCGCCTTGTTCTGTCCTGAGATGCGTGTTCGTGATTCGCCCGTTCGAACTCGTTCATTAAAATGAACAAATCTTTTTTCGAGTCATTTCGTTCGTTGAATGAACAAAATGACTCGAAAAAAGACTCGTTCAAAATGAACAAATCTTTTTTCGAGTCATTTCATTCGTTGAATGAATAAAATGACTCGAAAAAAGATTTGTTCATTTTAATGAACGAGTTCGAACAGGAGAATCACAAACAGGACAGAACAAGGCGAGCATTTGTGCTAATAATACTTTAACTGTTTTATTTATTTTCGAAATGGCGCATCGTTTCGCTAGATAAGACCCTTATTCATCGTCTGGTATCGTCATTTGTCATTTGAAGTCATTTGAAGCTGCACTGAAAACTCATTTGGACCTTGAACCGTTTTGGCCACTATTGAAGTCCATTATATGGAGAAAAATCCTGGAATGTTTTCATCAAAATCATTAATTTCTTTTCGACTGAAAAAAGAAAGACATGGACATCTTGGATGACATGGGGGTGAGTAAATTATCAGCAAAAGTTTTTTTTAAAAAGTGAACTAATCCTTTAACAAACAATAGTTTATTGTAAAGTGTGTAAATTGTAAAGAGGTAAAACTGTGTTTCTCAGTGTAAAAGTGAGTTACGTGGATCTGGTCCGGATGAGTTTTACAGGAGAACCAACTGAAAGATCATTACACAATAATCAGTGATGAGCGTCGGCCTCCCCTGCGTGCGGATGGACAGAATAAACGAGGGATCAGATTAAACGAGGGATCTGGCCTCCATATGAACACATATCAGGAGTAAAACTTCAGCTCTGATCTGTCCGTTCACAACCTGAGTCTCACAGAACATGCAGAACTCATATAATCATGCTGAAATAATGACGGCGCTGAATTACAGTGTGTGTAAAAGCTCTCCAATTAACTGCTATAAATAACGATGTTTTGCTTTTGAAGGGACGCGAGCGCTTCTTTGGGAAGTTCACCTCGCTGTAATGAGTGTGAAACCGTGTTTACGGCGGCCTTGAACTGCAGTCAGTGTCGTGTGATTTCCATTAAAGGTGACAAGAACATAAACCAGTCCAGATGAGTCTGAGTCTTGTGTAGAGACCAGCAGCTCGTCAGTCTCTGGTTAATAACGAGAGGAGAGCCAGCGCATGTGGAGACGCGTTTATCCGGACATGCGCTTGAGGTCACCGGAGGATTTTAGCTCATGAAATATGTTATTAAATTAAATACACTACCGTAATTAACACTTGTGTTCATCAATGTGTTTCCATGCAAAGTTGCAAATTTAACTTGTGCGCAAAAAACTTTTGTGAATAAAGCGGCGTTTCCATCGCATGTGTTCAAGAGAACAATCTCACTTCCTGGGAAACTGGCTCTAAATATCAGTTATAAACTGTAAGTTTCTGCAATCTTTCTCTTTCTCCCTCCATCATAAACGAGTGTGTGTCGAGCCACAGAAGAAACACAATAAACTCTGTCATTGTGTTCGGATGCTGGTGTTCGGGAACACACTCGTGAGCACTAACACACAAGCATTCTGATCACACACACACACACACACACACACACACACACACACACACACACACACACACACACACACACACACACACACTTCGACTCAGGCGTTTCAGAAACACCAAACCAACATTAGAGACGCTGCGATGCCATTGGTCCACTGCTATAGGGCTATTGGGTCTACTGCTATTGGGTCTACTGCTATTGGGTCTACTGCTATTGGGCTATTGGGTCTATTTGATATGGGTCCACACCAATCAAGCTTATCTTCTCTTGATACCGACGAGATGAAGCCGTTAGGCTACTGCTCACCTCAACTCAAATCTGCGTGCGCTAGGGGCAGGACAGATGTCATGTCAACAATATGGCCACGGTTAGCGACTTCCGGTGTTTGCGAATAAGGCCTATTCCCACAATCCCAGTCAATCACAGGAATATCTTCCTCAAACATATCATTACACTTACTTAGCTTTTCCTAAAAGTGAATGTTTGGTCGTAGAGTTCATACGTATGGCAGCATGCTGTGATTAAAGAGAAATCAAGCTTTTCTGCTAAGATTAAGAGTTTTCTGCTGAATTAACCCATGAAACAGGAATTTTTGCTGACGTAAAGCTGAGTGTGTGTGAGGAAGATGAACAGATCCACACACTCGTCTTCTTCATGTTCATGTGTGTGTGTGTGTGTGTGTGTGAGGATATTTTAAGCTGCCGGATCTGAATCAGTACAAACCTTTTCTTCTTCGTCCCTCTTGCTTTTACATTCTCATGTCTTGTTTTCCGTCTGTCACCGTCACAGGAGGTGAAGGAGGTGGAGTCTCGCTGGAGCTGGAGACTCGCTGGAGACTCGCTGGAGCTGGAGACTCGTTGGAGACTCGCTGGAGACTCGCTGGAGCTGGAGACTCGCTGGAGACTCGCTGGAGACTCGCTGGAGACTCGCTGGAGACTCGCTGGAGACTCGCTGGAGACTCGCTGGAGACACGTTGGAGACTCGCTGGAGGTGGAGACTCGCTGGAGACTCATTGGAGACTCGCTGGAGCTGGAGACTCGCTGGAGACTCGCTGGAGACTCGCTGGAGACTCGCTGGAGACTCGCTGGAGACTCGCTGGAGACTCGTTGGAGACTCGCTGGAGGTGGAGACTCGCTGGAGGTGGAGACTCGCTGGAGACTAGGTGGAAACTCGCTGGAGATGCGCTGGAGACTCGTTGGAGACTCGCTGGAGGTGGAGACTCGCTGGAGACTCGCTGGAGGTGGAGACTCGCTGGAGACTCGCTGGAGGTGGAGACTCGCTGGAGATTCGCTGGAGGTGGGGACTCACTGGAGACTCGCTGGAGGTGGAGACTCGCTGGATGTGGAAACTCGCTAGAGACTCGCTAGAGACTCGCTGCTGGAGACTCGCTGGAGACTCGCTGGAGGTGGAGACTCACTGGAGACTTGCTGGAGGTGGAGACTCGCTAGGAGATTTGCTGGAGGTGGAGACTCGCTGGAGACTCGCTGGAGGTGGAGACTCGCTGGAGACTCGCTGGAGGTGGAGACTCGCTGGATGTGGAAACTCGCTAGAGACTCGCTGGAGACTCGCTGCTGGAGACTCGCTGGAGACTCGCTGGAGGTGGAGACTCACTGGAGGTGGAGACTCACTGGAGGTGGAGACTCGCTGGAGACTCGCTGGAGACTCGCTGGAGGTGGAGACTCACTGGAGGTGGAGACTCACTGGAGGTGGAGACTCGCTGGAGACTCGCTGGAGGTGGAGACTCGCTGGAGATTCGCTGGAGACTCGCTGGAGGTGGAGACTCGCTGGAGACTCGCTGGAGGTGGAGACTCGCTGGAGACTCGCTGGAGGTGGAGACTCGCTAGGAGATTCGCTGGAGGTGGAGACTCGCTGGAGACTCGCTGGAGGTGGAGACTCGCTGGAGACTGGCTGGAGGTGGAGACTCACTGGAGACTCGCTGGAGGTGGAGACTCGCTGGATGTGGAAACTCGCTAGAGACTCGCTGGAGACTCGCTGCTGGAGACTCGCTGGAGACTCCCTGGAGGTGGAGACTCACTGGAGGTGGAGACTCGCTGGAGGTGGAGACTCGCTGGAGGTGGAGACTCGCCGGTAATTCGCTGGAGGTGGAGACTCGCTAGAGACTCGCTGGAGGTGGAGACTCGCTGGAGACTCGCCGGAGGAGGAGACTCGCTGGAGGTGGAGACTCGCTAGAGGCTCGCTGGAGACTCGCTAGAGGCTCGCTGGAGACTCGCTAGAGGCTCGCTGGAGACTCGCTAGAGGTGGAGACTCGCTGGAGGTGGAGACTCGCTGGAGGTGGAGACTCGCTGGAGACTCGCTGGAGACTCGCTGGAGACTCGCTGGAGACTCGTTGGAGACTCGCTGGAGGTGGAGACTCGCTGGAGCTGGAGACTCGCTGGAGACTCAGTGGAAACTCGCTGGAGACGCGCTGGAGACTCGTTGGAGACTCACTGGAGGTGGAGACTTGCTGGAGCTGGAGACTCGCTGGAGACTCGCTGGAGACTCGCTGGAGACTCGCTGGTGACTCGCTGGAGGTGGAGATTCGCTAGAGGTGGAGACTCGCTGGAGGTGGAGACTCGCTGGAGGTGGAGACTCGCTGGAGACTCGCTGGAGGTGGAGACTCGCTGGAGACTCGCTGGAGACTCGCTGGAGGTGGAGACTCGCTGGAGACTCGCTGGAGGTGGAGACTCGCTGGAGACTCGCTGGAGGTGGAGACTCGCTGGAGATTCGCTGGAGGTGGAGACTCACTGGAGACTCGCTGGAGGTGGAGACTCGCTGGATGTGGAAACTCGCTAGAGACTCGCTGGAGACTCGCTGCTGGAGTCTCGCTGGAGACTCGCTGGAGGTGGAGACTCACTGGAGACTTGCTGGAGGTGGAGACTCGCTAGGAGATTCGCTGGAGGTGGAGACTCGCTGGAGACTCGCTGGAGGTGGAGACTCGCTGGAGACTGGCTGGAGGTGGAGACTCACTGGAGACTCGCTGGAGGTGGAGACTCGCTGGATGTGGAAACTCGCTAGAGACTCGCTGGAGACTCGCTGCTGGAGACTCGCTGGAGACTCGCTGCTGGAGACTCGCTGGAGACTCGCTGGAGGTGGAGACTCACTGGAGGTGGAGACTCACTGGAGGTGGAGACTCGCTGGAGACTCGCTGGAGGTGGAGACTCGCTGAAGATTCGCTGGAGACTCGCTGGAGGTGGAGACTCGCTGGAGACTCGCTGGAGGTGGAGACTCGCTGGAGACTCGCTGGAGGTGGAGACTCGCTAGGAGATTCGCTGGAGGTGGAGACTCGCTGGAGACTCGCTGGAGGTGGAGACTCGCTGGAGACTGGCTGGAGGTGGAGACTCACTGGAGACTCGCTGGAGGTGGAGACTCGCTGGATGTGGAAACTCGCTAGAGACTCGCTGGAGACTCGCTGCTGGAGACTCGCTGGAGACTCCCTGGAGGTGGAGACTCACTGGAGGTGGAGACTCGCTGGAGGTGGAGACTCGCTGGAGGTGGAGACTCGCCGGTAACTCGCTGGAGGTGGAGACTCGCTAGAGACTCGCTGGAGGTGGAGACTCGCTGGAGACTCGCTGGAGGAGGAGACTCGCTGGAGGTGGAGACTCGCTAGAGGCTCGCTGGAGACTCGCTAGAGACTCGTTGGAGGTGGAGCCTTGCTGGAGGTGGAGACTCGCTAGAGACTCGCTGGAGGTGGAGACTCGCTGGAGACTCGCTGGAGGTGGAGACTCGCTGGAGACTTGCTGGAGACTCGCTGGAGGTGGAGACTCGCTAGAGGTGGAGACTCGCTAGAGGTGGAGACTCGCTGGAGGTGGAGACTCGCTAGAGACTCGCTGGAGGTGGAGACTCGCTGGAGACTCGCTGGAGGTGGAAACTCGCTGGAGACTCACTGGAGGTGGAGACTCGCTGGAGACTCGCTGGAGGTTGAGACTCGCTGGAGACTCGCTGGAGGTGGAGACTCGCTGGAGGTGGAAACTCGCTGGAGACTCGCTGGAGGTGGAGACTCGCTGGAGACTCGCTGGAGGTTGAGACTCGCTGGAGGTGGAGACCCGCTGGAGACCTGCTGGAGCTGGAGACTCGCTGGAGACTGCAGGTTATAGATGATCAGAGATGATGTGGACTTTCACGATGTGTCAACTTTATTTCTTTTAAAGGGGACATATCAAAATGTATATATTCATAAAAAAAAGTACTCCAAAGTATTCCATTATAAACAAAGTACCAAATAACTGTAGTAATACTTTTTAGCACTAACCCAGCTAAGCTATTACGTTATGAAAACGTTATTTCTGAATGTTCTTGTAACGTTCAAAACATCCAGTCTTTAAACTTTTTACAAATGCTTTAAATTAGAGAAAACAAATCTGTTGTTTCATTCTTCAAACATTATGGGAACGTTAGTTTTGAATGTTCTCTGAAAGTTCAGAAACATTTAAAAAATGTTAAATAAACGTCCAACTGAAACGTTTCAGAAAAAGTTCAAAATAAAGGTTTTGTGCTTTAAAGGGAACACATCAAAAAAATCTGACTTTTCCTGTGTGTAAGTGCTATAATTATTATAATACTATTGGACACATCTTTACAGATGCTATCTAACTCAGTCACTGTAGTGCATGACAGTAGCTTTCAGCCAGGAGAAGATGTCATCCAACTTTCACGGGGTGTTTCGACCCTGAGCCACAACACCCTCCAGTTGGCGGGTCGGCAGTGGTGGCCAGTCACTGCTCAACTCCTCCTGGCCTCCAGCTCAACTCCTCGCTCCTACTCCAGAGCCAGCCAGACGCTCTTTCTGCTGCCTCACCCAACCTACGGACAGCTGCCTTCCTCTCCCTTCCTGCTATACCCAGAGCTGTGAGTGTCTTCCAAGTCAAGTCAAGTCAAGTCAAGTCATCCTCATTTATATAGCGCTTTTAACAATGTAGATTGTTTCAAAGCAGCTTTACAGAGACAAACATATAATTTAAGGTTACAAAGAATGGTTTGGTTTTATAGCGGTTCTTGAATAATGTTTTTTCCAGCTAATGTTAGTTTTGATTGATTCACTTCCGTCGAAATGATCATTTGTTATTAAATTAGGGGCCGCTAAGACGACGCCATTCTCTCTAAATAGACTTTAAACGCGAACCTGTGATAAACGCTGATGGCGTTCACATGCGCATTAAGAGTTGATTTTCTGTTTCAATCTTTCACATAGCATTTACAGGTTATAATAAAAAAATAAAAAAATAAAAATCCAGGTTTTGATTTTTTTCAAGATTTATTATAAAAACGGATTATTTTTTTTCCCAAAATGCAATAAATCCATTTAAAAAATAAATTCAAAATGCAATTAATCCATTGACTCAATATAAAAGTTATTTTTCATATTGAAACTGTTGAAAATACACAACAAAGTAAGTTTATTAGTATAATAATATTAGTATATTATTTTCACAGACAAAAACACAGCTGTAAAATGGCTTGGTCCTGCTCGGTTTTCGTTGACTTTGAATAAAACAATTGAACGTTTTTCAAAAGATCCCCTGAGGTCAATGTGTCAGTGTGACAGAAGTTTGATGCTGTCCTCCTGTGAGAACAAGCAACAGCCAGCATTTTTCCTCCTCCCGAGTGCCACATCTTCTCAATCTCCTCACATAAATGATTCGATTGCGATGCCATACGTTACTTACACACCGCAGAAACAACCACAGGTTCATCAATACCGTAAAAATTATTCATTTTTTTGTTTGTTTGTTGATCAAAAAGTACAAAATAGATAAGAAAAACTAGGAAGCCGGGTGTATTTAAAGCGCTTCCGTTACTGTTTACATTGCGTGGAATGGTGCGTTGTGATTGTCTGAGCGGATGTATTGCGTTCTGCAGAGAAAGAAGACTGGCGTTTGTCGCGGTTTGGAAAGAAAGGGAGAAAACATGACAGAATAACACATTTTACTTAAAATTAAACATTGACTTTTCATTACCGACCAGATACAATACTGAATTTTGCAGTAACAATTTTTTTTTTTTTTTTTAAATGGCGTTTATCGCGTTTTGGAACCAAACTCTTCAAATTTTGATGCAGAATTTTTATTTTATTTATCATTTCGGGTAGGGACGTGAAACCGGAATTTTCTCAAAGCTTTATCTGTAGAGTGGACACAGACTGTGCCGGGAAACCCCTACACCCGACCTCAACCAGGAATAGCCAGGTCTGCCACCCTTTGGCCCTGCACTGCTCAACGAGGTCCTGGTACTTGCTGCTTTCCGCTCATTGGCCTCCTCGCACCCGTCTTCCCACGGGACCGTCAGTTCAATTAAGATTATCTTCCTTGCCTCCTCAGACCATAGGACCATGTCAGCGATGTTTGCACAGCCTGGGGGAAGACTAGTCTCCTTCCCAGGTCCACCCTCATCTCCAAGGATTGTGCTGCTTGCGAGAGGCTCTTTTTCCTCCTCTTGGGGGCTGGTGGTTTCTCCCCTTCTCTGATGAACTGAATGAATGTTGCCGGCCTTGTACTGGTCTGGCGCTTTTTCTGCCTCTCCTGCTCCAAGATGTCAGCCAGTTCACCGAGAACCTTGTCATGGCGCCACCTGTATCTTCCTTGGCTAAGAGCTGTTTTGCATCCTGCCAGTATGTGCGCCAATGTTTCCCTCCCTCTGCATAGCCTACACAGTGGGTCCTCCCTCATTCCCCACCGGTGGAGGTTTGTTGGTATCGTACGCTGAACGGAGCAGGAAGGAGATGCGGAACGGCTCCGGTCTCCAGATCTCAGGCCACGTGATCTTCCGCTTCGGCAGGTCCCACTTGGTCCAGGCACCTTGTGCTGCAAGTTCGACGTCCCTAGACCTGCACCTTTCTTCCTCCAGGTGTTGGACCTCGGCTTGAATCGTGTCCCTCCTCTGCCTTGGGTCTGCTTAACCCACTGCTGGAAGTGTGTGGACCCGAGTCCTTGCCTCCCTACGCATGGGTTCCCGATGATGTCCTTCAGCTTCAATGCGCTTTCTGCTTGCGCCACTGATGTGTCAGCCGCCCATTTGCATCCTGATCTCGTAGTAATGCCTGCTTCTCTGACTTTTTCATCAGTGGAGTCTTGGATCATAATAATATTATAATAGGGTCCGGTGCTTCTACCAACCCAGAAAACATGAAAAGTGAAACCCAGTAACTTTGTTCTGGTAAGAGTTTCTCTGCAAGCATGACAGAAAATAAGACGATCAGATTTCACTCCTTCTGACGTATGAAGAGGATCTTATTATAATATTAATCTGCACGTTTACACACACCAGCCGACATTCGGTTCCTCGAGCGACAACAGAGAGCAGTTCTAACCCAACAGAGAGCAGTTCTAACCCAACAGTGAGCAGTTCTAACCCAACAGAGAGCAGTTCTAACCCAACAGAGATCAGTTCTAACTCAACAGAGAGCAGCAGTTCTAACTCAACAGAGAGCAGTTCTAACCCAACAGAGACCAGTTCTAACCCAACAGAGATCAGTTCTAACTCAACAGAGAGCAGCAGTTCTAACCCAGCAGTGAGCAGTTCTAACCCAACAGAGACAAGTTCTAACCCAACAGTGACCAGTTCTAACCCAACAGTGAGCAGTTCTAACCCAACAGAGACCAGTTCTAACCCAACAGTGAGCAGTTCTAACCCAACAGAGAGCAGTTGTAACCCAACAGAAGATCCAGCAAAGCCTGAAACTGTTGTGTGGTTGAGCACAGACGAGCACTGAACACTATTGGCCAGAACATGTCAGCGCTGTCTTATAAACACCTCAGGAACTGTGGACACTTGTGTAGAAGTTCAACATGATGATGAGATGATCAGTGTAACTCCACAACAACTACATAAATGTCTCCACTAACATTCAGAAACTCTTGCTGAGTCTCTCCGTAAGGCTGCACTCGCTACTGGTTATTCTGGGATTCTGGATGAGGGAGATTGGCCTGTTTTGTTATTGCTGGAGTTTCTGAAGCTCGTGTAAAGACTCCGCCCTCTTCTGAATGGAGGCGGAGCTAAAGCTTATTTGCATTTTAAGGGACACACACAAAAACGGGCAAATTTGTCAAGCTACAATAAATGATCTGGGGGGAATTCGAGCTGAAATTTCACGGACACGTTCTAGGGACACTATAGATTTATATTACATCTTGTGGAAAGGGGCATAAAATGTTTTCTTTAAAATAGAAAAGGTATATTTGCAGATGTGAGACACTGTTGAGATCTCAGAAGAAACCTCTGAGGAGCAGGAGACTTCAGCACACGTCTCAGTTTGATCTTCATTTCTTCTTGTTGCAGTCTAGAATACACATTTGAGATATTAAAGAGATCTCAGTTATGTTTCATCTTATATAAATTGTGTCAGAAAGTGTCTGTGATAAGTAACACTGTACAATAAGCTTCATTAGTTAACATTAGTTAGCTACTTTAGTTAAAATGAACTAAGTATCAACAATACTTATACAAAATTTATTAATCTTAGTTAATGTTAATTTCAACTTTTACTAATACAAAAACATGAACAAACAATGGACGATGAACTTGTGTTAAAAAGGTTTAATAAATAGTAACAAATGTATTGCTCATGGTTAGTTCATGTTAGTTAATACATTAACTAATGTTAAACGTACAGTATGTAACTTTTGGCCACCAGGGGTCACTCAATCAAAATAATAGCAAAAGACGTATTCTGATGACGTCGTGAAAGAGCGTGTGCTCATGGGAGTTGTTGTTGTTGTCGAGAGAGAGAGAGAGGGAGTGCGCGCGCGAACCAGCTATACGATGTTCATTGGGACACGCGCGATCTGTCATTCCCCAGCCATCTAGCATCTCCAGCAGATAACATGTTCACTGACGAGGTAATGTGTTGTTATTTATATTATATCTCTATTCTTGTTACGTTTAGTTACGGCTATTAACTTTATGTAATGCCATTGTAATGAACACGCTCGCTCTGTCGCTCTCCACATTCCTCACTCATTCTAACTTAGTGTTTTTAAAATCACGTCTCTTCGAACGGAGAGATATATGAATTATCAGGGCTATTGAATCAATATTCCATCTAGCTAGTATTAATAGATGTTAAAAAACACGGTCACCTTTCGTTAATAATTATAATTACGTTTATACTATGATATTGAAAAAGATAGTGAACTGCATATGAAGCTACTTTCTGCAGCTATATCTACAACAAATGTGAATTTACATACTGTACATGAGAGCTAGTCTGTCTGCGTTTTGCACATGCCATCATCGTTTCACAACATATAAGTTACGGATAGATAGTTAGCTGAATGGGTGCTTACTTGTTTATTAGAATGCAAGCGAGATCGGCATCTCTCTGTAGTTCCAGTCACGAAGCTCGTGGAAATGCAACTCCAATGTTAACGCGAGTCATGTCTCTTCTCCTGTCCCAAACCCTTCTCGAGTCATTTCTGTCACCCGTGCGTTTCCGCTTCACGGATCTTCCTCCAGCAGCAGAACGTGCAGGCAAAGCATAATCATGGTCCATTATTGATATCCAACTATTGATTCTTTATCGTCTTCTTTTATTTTAGTGACGTGCGTCCGGTGTTTACATTTGCGTTTGGCGGTTTTTCGCCGGGATCCGCACGAAGTTAGAGAAACTAGAGTCAAAGGTTATATGACGTCATAGACGGGCGACGAAACGGAAATAAAGACACGGCCCGTGTCTTCAAATTAAAATATAAATTTCTCCGGATTTGAAAGTTGGTGGGAACTTTTGGGATAATGTTAGTACACAACTAAAAGAAATATATAACATAAATACAGTTATTTTTGCTATTTTGAAAGCCGAAAAGTTCCATATTGTGCCTTTAACTAATGAAGCTTACTGTAAAGTGTTACCAATCTAACAGCGCTGACTCAACACCTGCACTACATCAATCACTCATGACTGACAGCTGTCAATCACTGACAGAGAGACAGAAGTTAATCTGGCTTTCAGAAACTCAAACTCTCCAGCTTCATCTCAGACACAAACACACTGACAGTAATGCTGAAGAGCCAGAAAACCGTGTTGTGTGTGTGTGTGTGTGTGTGTGTTTCCCGTGAGGTGTTCCGGACATGCTGGCAGTCAGGCTCCGATATCACCTTCTCCTGACCGGAATCTCGGCATTCCCTGTTGAGACTTTTCCATCTGTTTCCCACAGTGAACACACACACACACACACACACACACACACACACACACACACACACACACACACACACACACACACACACACACACCACACACACACACACACACACACACACACACACACACACACATGTTTGTTTTTGTGACTTATGAGGACATTCCATAGGCGTAATGGTTTTTATACTGGACAAACTATACAGTGGTGCTCAGAATTAATGGTACCCCTGGTAAAAATGATTAAAAAAAAGCTATAAAAAATAAATCTGCATCGTTTATCCTTTTGATCTTTCATTCAAAAAATTGGTAAAATTCTAACCTTTCATTGAAGTAAAAGAATTGAAAGTGGGGGGGAAATCACATTATAAAATAAATATTTTTCTCCAAAACACGTTGGCCACAATTATTCATACCCCTAGAATTTTTTATGAATAAAATATCTATGAAGTATATTCCCATTAATATTTACCTTTTTTAGCACACCAGGGTGACTAGGAACATGAAATTGTCCAGCTATGACTTCTTGTTTCACAGGAGTTTAAATATGAGGAAGCACAAAGGCCAAATTCCCTTAATCATTCATCACAATGAGTAAAACCACAGAACATGGTTTTGTTGTGCATCTAAAGATTGTTGAGCATCACAAAATAGAAAGTGGATGTAAGAAAATAGTTAAAGAATTGAAAAATCCCATTTTGACCATCAGGGCAATAATTAAGAAGTTATAATCAACTAAAGATGTTACGATTCTGCCAGGAAGAGGACGTGTGTCTATATTTTCTTAATGGACGGTGAGGATGAAAGTTTGAGTGGCCAAAGACTCTTCAAGGATCACAGATGGAGAATTGCAGAGATTAGTTGAGTTTTGGGGGTCAGAAAGCCTATTAAAAAAAATCAAACAACCCCTACATCACCACATGTTGTTTGGGAGGGTTTTAAGAAAAATCATCCTCGCTCATCCAAATACAAACTCCAGCATATTCAGTGGTCAGACACGACTGGGTCTTCAAACGGCACAGGGTTCTGTGGTCAGATTAAACTAAAAAAAGAGCTTTTTGGCAGCAAACACACTAGATGGGTTTGGTGCACACAAGGATAAAAAGTATCCCATGTGTACAATTTAATATACCGTTGGATCTTTAATGTTGTGGGCCTATTTTTCTGCTGGAGGTCCTGGACTTCTTATTCAGACACATGGCATTGTGGATTCTATCAAATATCAACAGATAAAAAATCAAAACCTGAGGCCTTCTGCTAGAAATCTTATAATGGGCCGTGGTTGGATTTTCCATCACGACAACGATCCAAAACAAACATCAAAATCAACACAAAAATGTGTTAGGGAGCACAAAATGAAGCTTCTGCCATGACCGTCCCAGTTCCCTGAGCTGAACCATATAGAAAATGAGTGGGGTGAACTGAAGAGAAGAAGCATAAACATGGATCTGGGAATCTTGTGGATCTGGAGAGATTCTATATGGAGGAATGGTCTCTGATCTCTTGTCAGGTGTTCTCCAAACTCATCAGGCATTATATGAGAAGACTCAGAGCTGTTATCTTGGCAAAAGGAGATTGCAAAAAGGTATTTAATAAAAGGGTATGAATAATTGTGGCCAACGTGTTTTGGAGAAAAACATTTATTTTATAATGTGATTTCCCCCCCACTTTCAAATCTTTTACTTCAATGAAAGGTTAGGATTTTGCCAATTTTTTGAATGAAAGATCAAAAGGATAAACGATGCAGATTTATTTTTTTATAGCCATTTTTTATAATTTTTACCAGGGGTACCATTAATTCTGAGCACCACTGTATATTCTATCCCCCTACACTGCCCCTGTCCCTAAACCTACCCCTTACAGGAGACATGCTGCATTTTAACATTTAAAAAAAAAACATTGTTTTTTATGTTTTTTAAGCTGTTTGAAATATGAGGACGCATGCAATGTCCTCATATTTCACGTGTAAGTTGTAATACCAGTGTAATACCCATGTCATTATACACATTTGTGTCCTCATATATCACAAAAACAAGCACACACACACACACACACACACACACACACACTTTCACTCACTCACACACACACACACACACACACACACACACACACACACACACACACACACACACACACACACACACACACACACACACACACACACACACACACACACACACACACACACTGATGCACTGATTAATAGTTAATATCGTTACAACATCTGTATATAAATGTAATAACTATATTATTGCGCAGCTCTATTCTGGTAAATCCGACTATGAAGATATTGAAATATTATGAACATTAAAGGCCATGTTGAAGGTTAACCACCACTGTCGATTAATGGGTACATAAATCACTCAAGATATGTATATCATTATTAAAATGTCTCAAAAATGGTCTTAAAGACCAGTTTTTTTACGTGTTTGGTATTAACGTTTTTTTTACGCGATTCAGCGATGACGTCACCTTGGGGAGAAGTGGAGGAAAGGCCGCCTCTCAGCCTAGTATCAGAGGTATCAGAGCCCGTCTACTATTATACATTCTCAGCCTAGTATTAGCACTATGGCGACTGACTGGGATGAGGAAGAGTTGGTGAAGTGTCCTGGTGAGTTGCTATCATTTAGCACCGCAGCAATGAGCACTGGAGCTAGTCTACGAGCAGCAGTGCACAATAACCACACTTTTTTTTTACTTTCATTGAATAGGACCGAGTGAAAAATCAACGTTTTCTTTATATCTAGTGGCAGTGATCATGACGTTAGTTCAGATAAGTACCGGTAACCTTTGTCATAGTGCCATAGTACTGGTAAACTTTGTCTTTGTCATCTAGAAATAGAAGGCATCATGCTAGCTATATGGGCGTTTGCGTTTATCTCTTCCTCCGGTGAAAATGTTGTTGCAAACGTAGCCGCCGCGTGTCTGTCGCTGTGTTTGGCAGGTGCTTGTGTGGGCAGTATAGAGAGAGATAGGCAGACATTCAGTTAGCATAGATAGCTAGCAGCTAGACAAATAAATAGAAATATATAGTAGGTAGATTGACAACATAGAGTTGGCTCATTGGTCGCACGTCAGAGGCGTCTGCGACATTGGATGTGCAGTTGCCGCATATACTAGCATTTCTATCTATCTATATCTATCTATCTGTATGTCTATCTATCTATCTATCTATCTACTATCTATCTATCTATTCTATCTATCTATCTCTATGTATTTATCTATTTATCTATAATCTGCGCTATCTGAATACTCTCTTCTACTACTCGTCTCTCTAGTCACTCTCAAGGCGGGCAGCGGGCTTTGGTAAATTCCCTCCCCAAGGTGACGTCATCCAATGCATTGTGGTGGAAAGGAGAATTGCAAACCGCTGTAAGATAGTACCTACTTTTTCGTATTATATTCCGTTTTGTGATACCCAACAACATAAAATACAATAGATAACAGTTTAAATGTTTATTACCAACAAGCAAATTGCACAAATTCGTTGAAAAATTAAGATCCAGATTTTCTGTAAAGATGCTTTGAAACAATGTGAATGTTTTAAATAGCGCCATATACAAATCATTTTGACTTGACATTTTTGAAAAATTGTTTACATTTCACAATAAGGTCCATTTGTAAACATTACTTTACATCAATCAACATTAACAAATATATTATAAAAATCAGTTAATATTAATATTATTATTATTTAATTTCATGGACTGTGCTTTAGATTACAGGCCGGAAAGTATGTGTAATTAAGACGAATTTACAGCATAACTTTCTGTAATTATAGTGTACCTGTCAGGGTTGCTGTGCAGGTGACCGAAGACGAGGACACGGAAACTTCAATATAAAGTTTTAATAACATAAATGAAACTTTCCAAACTGAAACAGGAACAAAACTCCAGGACTTCAAAGGTTACACACAACCACACATAGACGACGATCGACCAACACTGGGAGAAAACACAGGGCTAAAATACACTTGAAATGATTGGATAATTAACTGAACACAGGTGATAAAACTGAACACAAACGAGGAGCGGGAAAACTTAACAGGACTAAACCAAAAACCACAAAGACAGGGGGAAACAAGATCACAAAACAGAACTTAAACATATTGACTCGTTACAGTACCTCCCCCCTCCCCGAAGGCGCGTCCTCGCGCCGTATAACATCCAAAGGGGTGGGAGGGTGGGCGCCCTGGAGGCTGACGAGGGCATGGTGCAGGTCCAGGAAGCCTCCAGGGTGGATCAGGCTGTGGGCGTGGCCACGGCGGAGCAGGCTGTGGGCGTGGCCACGACGGTGCAGGCTGTGGGCGTGGCCACGACGGTGCAGGCTGTGGGCGTGGCCACATGGTAGGCTGGGCGTGCAGGCGGTGCGGCTGGGGCGTGGCCACGATGGTGCAGGCTGTGGGCGTGGCCACGGTGGAGCAGGCTGTGGGCGTGGCCACGACGGTGCAGGCTGTGGGCGTGGCCACGATGGTGCAGGCTGTGGGCGTGGCCAAGGCGGTGCAGGCTGTGGGCGTGGCCACGATGGTGCAGGCTGTGGGCGTGGCCACGGTGGAGCAGGCTGTGGGCGTGGCCAAGGCGGTGCAGGCTGTGGGCGTGGCCACGGCGGTGAAGACCCTTCAGGTGGCCGTGGTGGTGAAGACCCTTCAGGTGGCCATGGCGGTGCAGACCCTTCAGGTGGCCATGGCGGTGCAGACCCTTCAGGTGGCCATGGCGGTGAAGACCCTTCAGGTGGCCATGGCGGTGCAGACCCTTCAGGTGGCCATGGCGGTGAAGACCCTTCAGGTGGCCACGGCGGTGAAGACCCTTCGGGTGGCCATGGCGGTATAGACCCTTCAGGTGGCCATGGCGGTGTTATCTTTTCGGGCCTCCGTGGATCTTTGGCCGGCCACGGCGAAGGCGTATGGCGCCCCCCCAAAATTTTCTTGGGGAGGACAGGCTCATGATCGGGAACTGACTTGACATCAACGGGCGCTGGGTCAACGGGTTCTGGGTCAACGGGCTCTGGGTCTGGGTCAACGGGCTCTGGGTCTGGGTCAACGGGCTCTGGGTCTGGCGCTGGGTCAACGGGCTCTGGCTCTGGCGCTGGGTCAACGGGCTCTGGCTCTGGCGCTGGGTCAACGGGCTCTGGCTCTGGCGCTGGGTCAACGGCTCTGGCTCTGCGCTGG
>CM070828.1:1157500-1197500 GCA_036326025.1 Chrosomus eos
TAAAATGCAAAAAGAGTGCGTTCAGGATAAACGGAAGCGCGCGCGTGTGTGTGTGTGTGTGTGTGTGTGTGTGTGTGTGTGGTGTGTGTGTGTGTGTGTGTGTGTGTGTGTGTGTGTGTGTGTGTGTGTGTGTGTGTGTGTGTGTGTGTGTGTGTGTGTGTGTGTGTGTGTGTGTGTGTGTGTGTGGCAGGTGCGAGTCTCTTCACCTCAACTGGTTTCTCCTCCAGTAACCCAGAGCTTTTCTCTTCAACCAGAGAAGCCTGAAGACATGATGTGAATTCTCTTCAAACGACCGGATTATATCCACAAACACACACACACACACACACACACACACATACACACACACACAGTGTCCCGAGGGAAACCTTTGAAGGGAACATGGAGCCGTGTCGCTGCCGGCCACCGCAGGACTGTTGTGTGTGTTTGTCTAAACCTATTTCACACAGACGGTCTGCCATCGAGCCGGTGGGTCTCAAGAAACACTGCGAACAAACTACACCAACACTGAGCTTTATACTGAGCATTTACCTGAGCGTTACTACACTGAGCATTTACCTGAGCGTTACTACACTGAGCATTTACCTGAGCGTTACTACACTGAGCATTTACCTGAGAGTTACTACACTGAGCATTTACCTGAGAGTTACTACACCAGAATCAGAATCAGAATCAGTTCTACACTGAGCGTTACTACTCTGAGCGTTACTACACTGAGAGTTACTACACTGAGAGTTACTAGACTGAGAGTTACTACACTGAGCGTTACACTGAGAGTTACTACAGTAAGAGTTACACTGAGAGTTACTACACTGAGCGTTACACTGAGAGTTACTACACTGAGAGTTACTACACTGAGCGTTACACTGAGAGTTACTACAGTGAGAGTTACACTGAGAGTTACTACACTGAGAGTTACTACACTGAGAGTTACAGTTACACTGAGAGTTACTACACTGAGAGTTACTACACTGAGCGTTACTACACTGAACGTTACTACACTGAGCGTTACTACACTGAGAGTTACTACACTGAGAGTTACTACACTGAGAGTTACTACACTGACGTTACTACACTGAGAGTTACTACACTGAGAGTTACTACACTGAGCGTTACTACACTGAGCGTTACTACACTGAGAGTTACTACACTGAGAGTTACTACACTGAGCGTTACTACACTGAGGTTACTACAGTGAGAGTTACTACACTGAGAGTTACTACACTGATCGTTACTACACTGAGCGTTACTACACTGAGGTTACTACACTGAGAGTTACTACACTGATCGTTACTACACTGAGCGTTACTACACTGAGAGTTACTACACTGAGCAGTTACTACACTGAGCATTACTACACTGAGCGTTACTACACTGAGAGTTACTACACTGAGCGTTACTACACTGAGCGTTACTACACTGAGAGTTACTACAGTGAGAGTTACTACACTGATCGTTACTACACTGAGCGTTACTACACTGAGAGTTACTACACTGAGAGTTACTACACTGAGAGTTACTACAGTGAGAGTTACTACACTGATCGTTACTACACTGAGCGTTACTACACTGAGAGTTACTACACTGAGAGTTACTACACTGATCGTTACTACACTGAGCGTTACTACACTGAGCGTTACTACACTGAGAGTTACTACACTGAGCATTACTACACTGAGCGTTACTACACTGAGAGTTACTACACTGAGCGTTACTACACTGAGCGTTACTACACTGAGAGTTACTACAGTGAGAGTTACTACACTGATCGTTACTACACTGAGCGTTACTACACTGAGAGTTACTACACTGAGAGTTACTACACTGAGAGTTACTACAGTGAGAGTTACTACACTGAGCGTTACTACACTGAGAGTTACTACACTCAGCGTTACTACACTGAGCGTTACTACACTGAGAGTTACTACACTGAGCGTTACTACTCTGAGCGTCACTATATTGAGAGTTACTACACTGAGAGTTACTACACTGAGCGTTACTACTCTGAGAGTTACTACACTGAGAGTTACTACACTGAGAGTTACTACACTGAGAGTTACTACAGTGAGAGTTACTACACTGAGCGTACTACACTGAGCGTCACTACACTGAGAGTTACTACACTGAGAGTTACTACACTGAGCGTTACTACACTGAGCGTTACTACTCTGAGCGTTACTACACTGAGAGTTACTACACTGAGAGTTACTACACTGAGCGTTACTACACTGAGAGTTACTACACTGAGAGTTACTACACTGAGAGTTACTACACTGAGCGTTACTACACTGAGCGTTATTACTCTGAGCGTTACTACACTGAGAGTTACTACACTGAGAGTTACTACACTGAGAGTTACTACACTGAGCGTTACTACTCTGAGCGTTACTACACTGAGCGTTACTACACTGAGAGTTACTACACTGAGCGTTACTACACTGAGAGTTACTACACTGAGAGTTACTACACTGAGCGTTACTACACTGAGAGTTACTACACTGAGCGTTACTACACTGAGCGTTACTACACTGAGAGTTACTACACTGAGAGTTACTACACTGAGCGTTACTACACTGAGAGTTACTACACTGAGCGTTACTACACTGAGCGTTACTACTCTGAGCGTTACTACACTGAGAGTTACTACACTATATTTATTTTATTTTTAAAGTTACAGGCATCAACTTTAAGCCAAAAAACTTCTATTCTGATCACGGATCTTGAGCCGTTGTGAAAGTAATATTTGTGTTTGTTTCGTCTCATTTTCTCCAAGTCCTGACAGTTCAGCACGTCTGAGTTTAATTTCCATCCTCCCAAAGACGTGTTTACCCAATAACACATTTTATTCCGTGTTTTTGTTCTCCGAGCGTTTGACTTCCATCAGCCACAATAAAAGATGAGACAGCCTGTGACCCGTGATTCCAGCAGATGAGGACTGACACGGGGTCAAAGGTTAATTTGTGTAACAGCGGAATTTGCATACAAATGACAAATGACAGAATTTCTTTCCTGACAAACTTTCAATGTCAAGCACATGAAGAGCGCAGGACTCCCGCTGTCCTCAGAAGCTCGGCACCTTGTTTCACATTAATCTCCAGCGCAGGTCAGCGACTTCATTTGCTAAACTTTATCACTGTTTTTGTCCTGCTCTCGCTCTCTTTGTAGCGTTTTGAACAGTGTTCTCATCACCTCTCTACAGACAGAGAGGATAAGCCATTTAAAGACCACAAAGACTCTGTTCTTTTTGCTCTGAAGCCATAAATGAATTACTGTGGGAGGAAATATACCCAGCGCCGCAGAATTCTCTCAACACACCATAACTTCTTAAGAGATTTCCGCCCAAACCCGCTCTCCGGTTCTCCCTTGGCGTGATTGGATTGATTGTTTTTCTAATCCAGGGAAAATTACTCGCTAAAAGGGTCATATAATCACTGTCAAACGTGTGGCAAGCCAAACTCCAAGTGACTTTGTTCCTTCGTTCATATTTGTGTGAACTCACTTTTCTCATTTTCTGCTGTTTCCAGTAAAACACTGAAGCGACGGGCCGCTGAGAGGAACGGATCAGTTTTTCCAGATGTGCACCTGCTCGACGAGAAAACGGGAAAATCCACTTCCACATCCAGTGGGAAATCACACAGAAAGTCTTTTGTCAACTAGGAATGTAACGTTAAAGTTTAAAAATCTGCGTTTGACTTATGCCTGGCTCACACTACAGGAGTTTTAAAATCCTAACCGATTTTGAAATCTGGTTGCAGCACACACTTAAGGAAAATCTTTGCAGATTTTCTTCCCTCAAATCTGCGTTTAAAAAGTGATATTGAAATTACTTTGCTAAAATGAGCTGAAGAAACACAATTTTTTTTACATTTTTTTCACAACTCAATTCCTGTTCAGCCTTTATGGTGGGACTACATTAATCAATTTAGTTAACTAACTAACTAACTAAATTTCAACATTTACGAAAATATTTTTTAAACTAATAGGTGTTAACATTAATGCACTGTAAACTAACATGAACAAACAATGAACAATTAGCCAAAGGAGTCTGTGTTACAGAGTAATTATATATTTAAGTACTGAGTAATGATAATTAACTACATGTGCATTTTTCACCACTTAATTTAGTTATGTTCAGCCTACTTAAATACAAAAACAAACAATGAACAATTAGTACTGAGTAATGATAATGATCTACTTGTACTAGGGTCTGATTTAGGGTTAGTTGCTTTCAATTATGCATAATTTAGTTATTACTATGATAAGTACATGTTACATATGTATGGCCACTGTAAAATAAAGTGTTATCTAGTATCTTTATTAACATTAACATTGATGAATAAATGTTGTTAACATTGATGAATAAATGTTGTATTATATATTGCTTATTGTTAGTTCATGTTAATGCAAGTATAAGGCCTTAATGTACAAACAATAAACAAACTTTATTTTGCGTGTAAATTCAGCAGATTTAATAAACACTGAAAGTGTGTGTGTGGGGTGTGTGTGTGTGTGTGTGTGTGTGTGTGTGTGTGTGTGTGTGTGTGTGTGTGTGTGTGTGTGTGTGTGTGTGTGTGTGTGTGTGTGTGTGTTTAGAGCTTCTCGTCCATCATAAACCCTTGAAGAAGCGTCACTAATCATCCGTTTTAATTAAAGACTCTGAGAATCGTTCTTCTGCTGAGACAGAGTTTTATACGAGGCTTGCGTGAGACGATAATACTGACTTCTCACTTTTGTAGGATTAGTTGGATTGATTTTTCAAGAGCATTTGGAACAGAAGAAGTAAAGGACTATCATATTAGACTCTAAAGAGATATTATGAAAAATAAATTATGATTGATTGGTGTGGTAAACATAAGTGGAAAGCGTCCACTTCATCAGATCAACTTAAATTCCGGATGTCATTGTAAACGGCTAATGGGATTCTCCCAGAAACACACGGACGTTTGTTGTCGGGATGAACTCTGGGAGCAGAATCTGCGCATTGATCTGGTTTGATGGCGGATCTCACCTGTCGGAGATCATCAAACCTGCGGACACAGATTACGCTCGTAATGAAGCCGGTTAATGAGCTATAGGTGCTAATGCGAGAGGGATCTGTCTAATTAACTCAGATCAAAGACAGCAGCGTAATCCCTAAACAAACCTGCCGATCGGAATACTCTATGAGAGAGACTTCAAACGGAAAAGAGGAGCGCTGAACTTTTTTGACACCTGTACTTTTTAATCATATGCATGCATTGATATTTCAGCGTTCAACCTGAAAACACGGGAAACTTTGAGAAACATGTGAGCTTGCAGACAGAGAACTAACAACACACACACACACACACACACACACACAACACACACACACACACACACACACACGCACACGCACACTCGCACACTCACACACAGCACACACGCACACACACACACACACACACACACACGCATATACACACACACACGCATATACACACACACACCAATACACACACACACACACACACACCACACCACACACACACACACCGCACACACACACACACACACGCACACACACACCACACACACACACACACACACACACACACACACACACACACACACACACACACACACACACACACACACACACACACACACACACACACAGCTTATATTTCAAGCTCATGTTATTATGACATAGTAAAGTACAATGACTTACACTGATGACTCCGACCCTAACCAGATGATCTGGATAAATATCATGAAAGTTCTGATCCAATCTGACCTCTGAACTCTGACCTGTAATGCCTAAATTATAATCACACACTGTTGGGTCGTTGGCCAGAGGAGGACTGAGACTGAGCCTGGGTTCTCGTGAGGGTTCTTCTCCATTCTGTCAGTGATGGAGTTTTGGCTTGCTTAGTTTTATTTAATATTATTACAACATTATTTTCCTGTT
Source organism: Chrosomus eos (assembly GCA_036326025.1). Lineage (NCBI taxonomy): Eukaryota > Metazoa > Chordata > Actinopteri > Cypriniformes > Leuciscidae > Chrosomus > Chrosomus eos. Next base: position 1,163,430 of record CM070828.1, read on the forward strand.
ATCTCTGTAAAGCTGCTTTGAAACACTCTTGTAAAAAGCGCTATTAAATAAAAGGCTTATTAAATAAGTTTCAAATCATACAAAAACATAGTTATGATTATAATGAACTGTCTAATAACACCGTAAGCTGTTTAATATTTGCTCTGGTGGAGTTTCAGCGCCGAGGTCCAGCTCCTGGGACACACACACCAAATCTGTAATTTCACAGCTATAATGCACATTTCCACAGCGCACACCTTTCCCACAAACACACACACACACTCTCGCACACACTCACACAAACTCACACTGACTGGGGTCATTTTAAAAATCACTACATCCAATCAATTAGACACGGCCGCTGAGAGCCTGCAAACACACACCTCGCGCACACCTGCGAGCGCAACACACACACACACACACACACACACACACACACACACACACACACACACACACACACACACACACACACCACACACACACACACACACACACACACACACTCAACACACACATACGTAAACACTCACTCAGACACACACAATCCCTTACTCACTCACTCACACACACACATACTGTAAACACTCACTCAGACACACACAATCCCTTACTCACTCACTCACACACACACACACACACCCTCCCGCACACCTGCGAACGCAACACACACACACACACACACACACACACACACACACACACACACACACACACACACACACACACACACACACACACACACACACACACACACACATACATACTGTACACACTCACTCAGACACACACACTCCCTCACTCACAGTGCTGGTTTCTCAGTCACTGGTTTCTCAGTCACTGGTTTCTCAGTCACTAGTTTCTCAGTCACTGGTTTCTCAGTCACTGGTTTCTCAGACACTGGTTTCTCAGTCACTGGTTTCTCAACACTGGTTTCTCAGACACTGGTTTCTCAGTCACTGGTTTCTCAACACTGGTTTCTCAGACACTGGTTTCTCAGACATTGGTTTCTCAGACACTGGTTTCTCAGACACTGGTTTCTCAGACATTGGTTTCTCAGACACTGGTTTCTCAATCACTGGTTTCTCAGTCACTGGTTTCTCAATCACTGGTTTCTCAGTCACTGGTTTCTCAGACACTGGTTTCTCAGACACTGGTTTCTCAGACATTGGTTTCTCAGACACTGGTTTCTCAGACATTGGTTTCTCAGACACTGGTTTCTCAGACATTGGTTTCTCAGACACTGGTTTCTCAATCACTGGTTTCTCAGTCACTGGTTTCTCAATCACTGGTTTCTCAGTCACTGGTTTCTCAGACACTGGTTTCTCAGACATTGGTTTCTCAGACACTGATTTCTCAGACACTGGTCTCTCAGTCACTGGTCTCTCAGTCACTGGTTTCTCAGTCACTGGTTTCTCAATCGCTGGTTTCTCAGTCACTGGTTTCTCAGTCACTGTTCCCTTCTGAGGGAACTCCGCTGCGTCGAGAATCGACACTACGGGGAATGCCCTTAGCATGACGCGTCTGAAGCCTGAATAGAACTAATCCAATCCTGATTGGTGCTGCGTGATGACGTCAGCCGTGACGTCGTATGTGACGGTGAGCGGAACTATAAAAAGGGCACCGGAACCCGGAAGCAGTAGCTTTCTGTCCTTCAGCAAGCGTTACATGTGAAACTGTCTGTCTAATTTGGTGTTGTTTGTTCGGTAAAACCAAGGTAATTTGTGATGGAGATGAGTGCAAAGCAGTTTAGACAGTGTGCGTCCCCTAGCCCACGCTATTTAAGCGAGGGTGACACACACTCGCTCTGTGTTGTTTGTTTGGGAGTGGAGCATGCACGGGCAGCGCTCGAGGGCGCTGCTTGTGCAAACTGTGAAACACTGCCCCTTAGAATGCTCCGCTCCCGCCTGAGCCTGTTCGATGAATCAGGCCAGGCTCGTGCTCCCCATGGATCAGGTCCCGCGTTTGTCGAGGCATCGCGGCGCTTGCATTCATGGGATCGCAAAGAGATCTGGTGGATCGTGTTGAGACGGCTTCGGCCCTTTCCCAACACTCATCAGCTAGTTCTCATGATCCCGCTCACGGTTCGGGAGCCCGCCCTGCGGCTTCTCCCGACCGCAGAGAGGACCCGATGTTAGAACTATCTGAATCTGAGGATTTAGATGTTATTAACATCGAGGCAGGGGAATGTGAAACTCCATCACCACATTCGCCTGCCTTTGAGGAGTTGCTGGAGGTTGTGACTCGGGCTGTGGCCAAATTAAATATCGATTGGCCCCCTGAGAAGCAGGAAGCGACTAAAAAAAACAAGCTCGATGAACGCTTCCTGCAAGCCCGGTCACAGCCTTCACGCCGGAGTCTCCCGTTTTTTTCCGATTTCCACACCGAGGTGTCAAGATCGTGGAATAAGCCCTTCTCTTCTCGACTTTCCAGCCCCGATGTACATATATATTCTTCCATCATGGGGTCGATCATCGGCTACTGGACGATGCCTCGGGTCGAAGAGAGTTTTGCGAATCATCTCTCGCCCGATGCTCTGGCGCTTCCCTCCAAGCCCTGCTGTACCACTTCGGCTTTGGTTGGGAAAGCATATATGGCGGCGGGTCGGGCTGGCTCATGCTTGCATACGATGGGGCTTTTGCAAGCATACCAGGCTGACCTCCTCAAAGAGGTGGACGACAGCGGGGAGGTCTCCTTCGACGACATTCGCGAGATGCGTCGAGCGGTTGACTTGTCTCTCCGTGCTACCAAAGAGACGGCCCGTGCCATCGGCCGCTCTATGGCAGCATTGGTAGCTACGGAGAGACACCTGTGGCTGAATCTGTCGGGTATTGGTGATAAGGACAGGGCGTTTCTCCTTGATGCCCCGATTTCGCCACTGGCCTCTTCGGCGACGCAGTCAATAATGTCGTCGAGAGGTTCCAGGAATCAAAACGACAGTCAGCCGCGTTTAAACAACATATACCCCGCCGTCGTTCCAAGTCTCATGGGTCTGCTGTCAGGGGGCAGTCCCATGAGGCAGCCGCCAGCTCCTCACACCTGCAACAGCAGAAGGAGAGTGTTGCTTCTCGTGCCTCCCCCGAAAAAGGCCTGGGGCCAGGGGCAACACTCTCAACCGAAGTCCTCCGCAGATCTGAGGACTGTCATTCAGGCGAGGAAGGCTTTGTCAAAGAGGTCCTGATGCGTTGCGCAGGCCTCTGAGGGTGGTCCCCTCCGTGATCGAGCAACAACAGCTCGCTCCTTCACGGAGCCCTCAGGAAATCGATGTGTGCCGCCCGCCGCTATGTGCGCTTCGGGGCGCATCGGTTTCCAGCGAATGCAAGGTGCAGTGTCCGCCCGTAAAAATGGCTGCTCCGCGAATTGTGTTCCCTCTCACGAGGTCTGCAGTAAAATTAAATCGGTTAGTTCCTGCCAATCAAATGCTTCAGGTCACCGATATCTCTACTATAACATCAGAGGTCAGCCCCGAGAGGCTGATCCCCCTGTCAGAATATTTAGACACCTGGAAGGGTCTTCAAAATATATCTCAGTGGGTCCTGCTCACAGTGGAAAGGGGGTACAGAATTCAGTTCGAATACCGTCCACCCCGATTCAGCGGAGTGGTTCACACGCTGGTCAAACCAGAGTAGGGTCTGGTTATGGAACAGGAAGTTCAGTCCCTCTTGGCAAAGGAGGCCATAGAACGTGTTCCTCCTCAAGATTGGGAAGCCGGGTTCTACAGTCGGTACTTCATAGTTCCAAAGAAGGATGGGGGGTTGCGCCCTATTATAGATCTCAGGGCATTAAATCGGTCTCTGAGGAGATACAGATTCAAAATGTTGACTATACCTCTAATTGTGAGTCAAATCAGATCTGAGGACTGGTTTGTCACCATAGATATAAAGGATGCTTACTTCCATATCTCTATCCTTCCTTAGCACAGGATGTTCCTAAGATTCGCTTTCGGGTGGGGGGGGGGGGGGGGGATGGGTAGCGTATCAATACAGGGTTCTTCCGTTCGGCCTAGCACTGTCTCCTCGCACCTTCATGAAGTGCATGGATGCTGCTCTTGCTCCTTTGAGACTTCAAGGTATTCGCATCCTCAACTATATCGACGACTGGCTAATATTGGCACAGTCGCTGGAGTTGGCGGTTCAACATCGAGATGTTGTTCTGCATCACCTAAGATGCTTGGGGTTGAGGCTCAATGTCAAGAAAACTTCATTGATTCCTCTGCAGAGAACAACTTTTCTAGGGGTGATTTGGGACTCAGTTACGATGCGGGCACAGTTGTCTCCCGCTCGCATAAATTCTATCCTGACCACAGTAATGAGCCTCAAAATAGGCCAGGCTATCACTGTCAAACATTTTCAGAGGGTTTTGGGTCTTCTTGCAGCAGCGTCCAACGTAATTCCCTTTGGCCTGCTGTATATGAGGGCCCTGCAGTGGAGGCTCAGGACCAGAGGGTTTTCCCCGAGGGGGAACCCTTTTCGCACGATCAAAGTAACGCGCAGATGCCTTCATTCCTTGGTCATGTGGAAGAAACAGTGGTTCCTGTCCCAAGGTCCTGTGTTGGGAGCACCGTGTCAGAGAAAAATTTTGACCACGGATGCCTCCCTCACGGACTGGGGTGCGGTAATGGAAGGCCGCTATACCAGAGGTCTCTGGAGGGACCATCATCTTTCTTGGCACATCAATTGCCTGGAGATGATGGCAGTATTTCTGGCTCTCAGACATTTCCTCCCGGACCTCAGGGGCCATCATGTTCTAGTACGAACAGACAACATGTCGGTGGTCTCATATTTAAATCGTCAGGGGGGCTTGAGAGTGCCCACTGTGCAGACTGGCGCATCAAGTTCTCCTGTGGTCCCAGGGGAAGCTTCTGTCGATCAGAGCGATGTTTATCCCCGGGGACAGCAATGTGGGAGCAGACATCCTGTCGAGGCAGGGGCTGAGGCCCGGGGAGTGGAGACTCCACCCCGAGTCGGTGGAGCTAATATGGAAGAAGTTCGGTCTGGCGGAGGTGGACCTATTTGCCTCCCGAGAGAATTCTCATTGCCTGTTCTGGTACTCCCTTACTCATCCAGCTCCTCTTGGACTGGATGCCATGGTGCAGACGTGGCCGAGGCTGCGTCTGTACGCATTTCCCCCGATCGCTCTGCTCCCAGGGGTTCTAGAGAGGGTCCGGCGGTACGGGATCAGCTTACTCCTAGTAGCCCCCTACTGGCCGGCCCGAGTATGGTTCTCAGACATCATGGTTCTCCTAGCAGGCCCTCCGTAGCAAATCCCTATGAGGAGGGACCTTCTTTCTCAAGCAGAGGGCACAATATTTCACCCTCATCCAGAGCTATGGAAACTGTGGGTCTGGCCCCTGAGGGGGACCAGCTCATAAATGAAGGTCTCTCAACCGAGGTTGTTGAGACCATTCTAAACTCTAGAGCCCCCTCCACGAGGAAACTTTATTCTTTGAAGTGAAATGTATTCTCTCTATGGTGTAGAGATCATTCTTTGGACCCAGTTAACTGCCCAGTGCTTCAGTGCTGGAGGTCCTCAAGAACCGCTTCTCTGACGGGCTCTCCCCGTCCACGCTTAAGGTCTATGTGGTGGCCGTGGCTGCCTTCCGCATGCCTTTAGGGGTGGGCACTTTGGGGAGACACCCACTTATTGTTCGTTTCCTTCGTGGAGCTAGGAGGATGAGGCCTGTCATCCAGTCCCGTATTCCCCCTTGGGACTTGGCTGTGGTCCTCGAAGTGTTATCCCTGGCACCCTTCGAACCTCTGGAAGAGGTGTCTGAGAAATTTATGTCCTTTAAGGTAGCTTTCCTGCTTGCCATCACTTCCCTAAAAAGGGTTGGGGACTTGCAGGCTCTATCTGTCGCTCCTTCTTGCCTCGAGTTCGCTCCTGGTAGGGTAAAGGCTATTCTCCACCCTAGACCGGGCTATGTCCCTAAGGTGCCCTCAAATGTGGCACGGTCTACAATCCTCCAGGCTTTTCATCCTCCACCCCATGTGTCGGTTGAGCAAGCTAACCTTCATTTACTGTGCCTGGTCCTCTATGTGCAGAGGACCTCAGGCTGGAGAAGGTCGGACCAGCTCTTTGTGTGTTTTGGGGCGCCTAAAAAGGGTTTCTCAGACACTGGTTTCTCAGACACTGGTTTCTCAGACACTGGTTTCTCAGCACTGGTTTCTCAGCACTGGTTTCTCAGTCACTGGTTTCTCAGACACTGGTTTCTCAGCACTGGTTTCTCAGACACTGGTTTCTCAGTCACTGGTTTCTCAGACACTGGTTTCTCAGTCACTGGTTTCTCAGACACTGGTTCTTCAGAGACTAGTTTCTCAGTCACTGGTTTTCTCAGTCACTGGTCTCTCAGTCACTGGTTTCTCAGTCACTGGTTTCTCAGTCACCGGTCTCTCAGTCACTGGTCTCTCAGTCACTGGTTTCTCAGTCACTGGTTTCTCAGTCACTGGTTTCTCCGACACTGGTTTCTCAGACACTGGTTTTCTCAGCACTGGTTTCTCAGACACTGGTTTCTCAGACTGAGATTTCACTGGTTTCTCAGACACTGGTTTCTCAGCACTGGTTTCTCAGACACTGGTTTCTCAGACTGATATTTCACTGTCTTCACATTCATGTCAGATTTTGACACTTCAGACGTAAAAGCGTGACGATCTGAGGCCTGTATCTGAGAGTGACGAGCTTCTGTCTGTTCATGTCTGTGTGTGACAGTGCCGTTAATATCCTAATGCTGCGGTAATACACTCATTATCACCCGCCACAGAGGTGCAAATGATTTATCCCGTATAGATCTGAGATCCGATCTCATCATGACGACGAGTCTCTGTTAACGTGTGTGTGTGTGTGTGTGTGTGTGTGTGTGTGTGTGTGTGTGTGTGTGTGTGTGTGTGTGTGTGTGTGTGTGTGTGTGTGTGTGTGTGTGTGTGTTTCCCCTCGAGGCCTGAGAGCAACACGTCCTGCAGGTGTAGATTCACTCGAATTTGAGTCTGTGCTTTAACACACTCGTGTCCAGATCGACATGTGACCAGCTGTGATAATATGAGCTGCGACCCGATGGAAGCCATAATGTCCAGATCTGACCCGTGTGTAATTGCGTTACACAAAAGTTCTGCCGGTGTAGATTCGTGTCTTCGTGCATTAAAGGGATAGTTCACCCAAAAATGAAAATTAGCCAATGACTTGATGAACTTTTGATGCAATCTTGATGCACTTTTATGACGTAAAGATGCACCTTTATGATGTATAGATGCACTTTTATGATATATAGATGCAATTTTTTGATGTATAGATCCACTTTTATGATGTATAGATGCACTTTTATAATGTATAGATGCACTTATGATGTAAAGATGCACTTTTATGATGTATAGATGCACTTTTATGATGTATAGATGCACTTTTATGAAGAATATATGCACGTTTATAATGCATAGATGCACTTTTATAATGGATAGATGCATGTTTATGATAGATAGATGAACTTTTATAATGTATAGATGCACTTTTATAATGTGTAGATGCCCTTTTATAATGTATGGATGCACTTCTATGATGGATAGATGCACTTTTATGATGTATAGATTCTCTTTTATAATGTATAGATGCTCTTATAATGTATAGATGCACTTTTATGACATATAGATTCTCTTTTATAATGTATAGATGCTCTTTTATGATGGATAGATGCACTTTTATGATGGACAGATGCACTTCTATAATGTAGATGCACTTTTATGATGTATAGATGCACTTTTATAACGTATAGATGCTCTTTTATAATGTGTAGATGCACTTTTATAATGTATAGATGCACTTTTATGATGAATAGATGCACTTTTATAATGTATAGATGCACTTTTATGATGAATAGATGCACTTTTATAATGCAGATGCTTCAAAACAGAAACAGACGTTCACTGCCAGTATAAAGCTTGGAAGAGCCAGGACATGTTTTAATATCTGATCAATCTGATTGTGTTCATCTGAAAAAAGAAAGTTATACACACCTCGGATGACTTGAGGGCGAGTAAATAATGGGCTTATTTTCATTTCTGCGTGAACTATCCCTTTAAACACGCTGGTGTCCGGAGAGAAAGGCCTGACCTAAATACGGCTGAGAGACGCATCATGTGACCAGCCTGAAGCCGTGATAATACGAGCCCGGCCGGATGGAAGCCATATTCTCCACATCTGACCTGTGTGTAACTGCACTAAAGTTCATCAGACTCGGATTGAGTGTGAACACCTCACCTCTAATTAAAGCCTCTCCTGTGTTTTGTCAGTCTTTCTGCGTTAATAACATTATTACCTGCAGGTGATGTTTTTCAGGTCACGCCAGCATCTTTACTCCATGCTTTGAATGCATAATGTGACCAGTGGCTATGAAACGATCTGTCTGCGTTTATTTGCAGAACGAGCCACAGGGGAAATGAGCGTCTGCTTTAGGAGCGTCTGCTTTAGGAGCGTTTGCTTTAGGAGCGTCTGCTTTAGGAGTGTCTGCTTTAGGAGTGTCTGCTTTAGGAGTGTCTGCTTTAGGAGCGTCTGCTTTAGGAGCGTTTCCTTTAGGAGCGTCTGCTTTAGGAGCGTCTGGCTTTAGGAGCGTTTCCTTTAGGAGCGTCTGCTTTAGGAGTGTGTCTGCTTTAGGAGTGTCTGCTTTGGAGCGTCTGCTTTAGGAGCGTCTGGTTTAAGAGTGTCTGGTTTAGGAGTGTCTGCTTAGGAGCGTTTCCTTTAGGAGGTCTGCTTTAGGAGTGTCTGCTTTAGGAGTGTCTGCTTTAGGAGCGTCTGCTTTAGGAGCGTCTGGTTTAAGAGTGTTGGTTAGGAGCGTCTGCTTTAGGGTGTCTGCTTTAGGAGTGTCTGCTGTAGGAGCGTTTTGCTTTAGGAGTATCTGCTTAGGAGCGTCTGCTTTAGGAGCGTCTGCTTTAGGAGTGTCTGCTTTAGGAGGTCTGCTTTAGGAGCGTCTGCTTTAGGAGCGTCTGCTTTAGGAGTGTCTGCTTTAGGAGTGTCTGCTTTAGGAGCGTCTGCTTTAAGAGGTCTGCTTTAGGAGCGTTGCTTTAGGAGCGTCTGCTTTAGGAGTGTCTGCTTTAGGAGTGTCTGCTTTAGGAGTGTCTGCTTAGGAGCGTCTGCTTTAGGAGTGTCTGCTTTAGCTCTGCTTTAGAAGCATGCTTTATGGATCGTTGATTCTGCTTTGGATGTTGCTTAGGAGCGTCTGCTTTAGGAGGTCTGCTTTAGGAGCGTCTGCTTTAGGAGCGTCTGCTTTAGGAGTGTCTGCTTAGGAGCGTCTGCTTTAGGAGCGTCTGCTTTAGGAGCGTCTGCTTTAGGAGCGTCTGCTTTAGGAGCGTCTGCTTTAGGAGCGTCTGCTTTAGGAGCGTCTGCTTTAGGAGGTCTGCTTTAGGAGGTCTGCTTTAGGAGCGTCTGCTTTAGGAGCGTCTGCTTTAGGAGGTCTGCTTTAGAGCGTCTGCTTTAGGAGGTCTGCTTTAGGAGCGTCTGCTTTAGGAGTGTCTGCTTTAGGAGCGTTGCTTTAGGAGGTCTGCTTTAGGGTCTGCTTTAGGAGGTCTGCTTTAGGAGCGTCTGCTTTAGGAGCGTCTGCTTTAGGAGTGTCTGCTTAGGAGTGTCTGCTTTAGGAGCGTCTGCTTTAGGAGCGTCTGCTTTAGGAGTGTCTGCTTTAGGAGCGTCTGCTTTAGGAGTGTCTGCTTTAGGAGCGTCTGCTTTAGGAGTCTGCTTTAGGAGCTGTCTGCTTTAGGAGCGTCTGCTTTAGGAGCGTCTGCTTTAGGAGTGTCTGCTTTAGGAGTGTCTGCTTTAGGAGTGTCTCTGCTTTAGGAGCGTTCTGCTTTAGGAGTGTCTGCTTTAGGAGCGTCTGCTTTAGGAGCGTCTGCTTTAGGAGTGTCTGCTTTAGGAGCGTCTGCTTTAGGAGCGTCTGCTTTAGGAGCGTCTGCTTTAGGAGTGTCTGCTTTAGGAGTGTCTGCTTTAGGAGCGTCTGCTTTAGGAGTCGTCTGCTTTAGGAGCGTCTGCTTTAGGAGCGTCTGCTTTAGGAGCAGTCTGCTTTAGGAGCGTCTGCTTTAGGAGCGTCTGCTTTAGGAGCGTCTGCTTTAGGAGGTCTGCTTTAGGAGCGTCTGCTTTAGGAGCGTCTGCTTTAGGAGTGTCTGCTTTAGGAGCGTCTGCTTTAGGAGCGTCTGCTTTAGGAGCGTCTGCTTTAGGAGCGTCTGCTTTAGGAGCGTCTGCTTTAGGAGCGTCTGCTTTAGGAGCGTCTGCTTTAGGAGTGTCTGCTTTAGGAGCGTCTGCTTTAGGAGCGTCTGCTTTAGGAGCGTCTGCTTTAGAGGTCTGCTTTAGGAGTCTGCTTTAGGAGGTCTGCTTTAGGAGCGTCTGCTTTAGGAGTGTCTGCTTTAGGAGCGTCTGCTTTAGGAGCGTCTGCTTTAGGAGCGTCTGCTTTAGGAGCGTCTGCTTTAGGAGCGTCTGCTTTAGGAGTGTCTGCTTTAGGAGGTCTGCTTTAGGAGCGTCTGCTTTAGGAGCGTCTGCTTTAGGAGCGTCTGTTAGGAGCGTCTGCTTTAGGAGCGTCTGCTTTAGGAGCGTCTGCTTTAGGAGCGTCTGCTTTAGGAGTGTCTGCTTTAGGAGCGTCTGCTTTAGGTGCGTCTGCTTAGGAGCGTCTGCTTTAGGAGTGTCTGCTTTAGGAGCGTCTGCTTTAGGAGTGTCTGCTTTAGGGCGTCTGCTTTAGGAGTGTCTGCTTTAGGAGCGTCTGCTTTAGGAGGTCTGCTTTAGGAGCGTCTGCTTTAGGAGCGTCTGCTTTAGGAGCGTCTGCTTTAGGAGGTCTGCTTAGGAGTTGCTTAGGAGCGTCTGCTTTAGGAGCGTCTGCTTTAGGAGCGTCTGCTTTAGGAGCGTCTGCTTTAGGAGCGTCTGCTTTAGGAGCGTCTGCTTTAGGAGCGTCTGCTTTAGGAGCGTCTGCTTTAGGAGGTCTGCTTTAGGAGCGTCTGCTTTAGGTGCGTCTGCTTTAGGAGCGTCTGCTTTAGGAGCGTCTGCTTTAGGAGCGTCTGCTTTAGGAGGTCTGCTTTGGAGCGTCTGCTTTAGGAGGTCTGCTTTAGGAGCGTCTGCTTTAGGAGCGTCTGCTTTAGGAGCGTCTGCTTTAGGAGCGTCTGCTTTAGGAGCGTCTGCTTTAGGAGCGTCTGCTTTAGGAGGCTTTAGAGCGTCTGCTTTAGGAGCGTCTGCTTTAGGAGTGTCTGCTTTAGGAGCGTCTGCTTTAGGAGCGTCTGTTTGGAGCGTCTGCTTTAGGAGCGTCTGCTTTAGGAGCGTCTGCTTTAGGAGCGTCTGCTTTAGGAGCGTCTGCTTTAGAGGTGCTTTAGGAGCGTGCTTTAGGAGCGTCTGCTTTAGGAGCGTCTGCTTTAGGTGCGTCTGCTTTAGGAGCGTCTGCTTTAGAGTGAGTGTCTGTTTAGGAGCGTCTGCTTTAGGAGCGTCTGCTTTAGGAGCGTCTGCTTTAGGAGCGTCTGTTTAGGAGGTCTGCTTTAGGAGCGTCTGCTTTAGGAGCGTTGCTTTGGCGTCTGCTTTAGGAGCGTCTGCTTTAGGAGCGTCTGCTTTAGGAGCGTCTGCTTTAGGAGCGTCTGCTTTAGGAGCGTCTGGTTTAGGAGCGTCTGCTTTAGGAGTGTCTGCTTTAGGAGTGTCTGCTTTGGGCGTCTGCTTTAGGAGCGTCTGCTTTAGGAGGTCTGCTTTAGGAGCGTCTGCTTTAGGAGCGTCTGCTTTAGGAGCGTCTGCTTTAGGAGCGTCTGCTTTAGGAGCGTCTGCTTTAGGAGCGTCTGCTTTAGGAGCGTCTGCTTTAGGAGCGTCTGCTTTAGGAGCGTCTGCTTTAGGAGCGTCTGCTTTAGGAGCGTCTGCTTTAGGAGGTCTGCTTTAGGAGTGTCTGTTTAGGAGCGTCTGCTTTAGGAGTGTCTGCTTTAGGAGCGTTCTGCTTTAGGAGCGTCTGCTTTAGGAGCGTCTGCTTTAGGAGTCTGCTTTAGGTCTGCTTTGGTGTCTGCTTTAGGTGCGTCTGCTTTAGGAGTGTCTGCTTTAGGAGCGTCTGCTTTAGGAGCGTTGCTGAGGTGCTTTAGGAGCGTCTGCTTTAGGAGCGTCTGCTTTAGGGCGTCGCTTTAGGAGCGTCTGCTTTAGGAGCGTCTGCTTTAGGAGCGTCTGCTTTAGGAGCGTCTGCTTTAGGAGCGTCTGCTTTAGGAGCGTCTGCTTTAGGAGCGTCTGCTTTAGGTAGCGTCTGCTTTAGGAGCGTCTGCTTTAGGAGTGTCTGCTTTAGGAGGTCTGCTTTAGGAGCGTTCTGCTTTAGAGCGTCTGCTTTAGGAGTGCTTAGGTTCTGTTAGGGTTCTGCTTTGGAGCGTCTGCTTTAGGAGCGTCTGCTTTAGGAGCGTTGCTTTAGGAGCGTCTGCTTTGGGTCTGCTTTCTAGGAGCGTGCTTGGGCGTGCTTTAGGAGCGTCTGCTTTAGGAGCGTCTGCTTAGGACGTTGTTTAGGAGCGTTGCTTTAGGAGCGTTTTGCTGCTTTAGGAGTCGTCTCTGTTTAGGAGTGTCTGCTTGTAGCTGAGCGTCTGCGCTGCTTTAGGAGCGTCTGCTTTAGGAGCGTCTGCTTTAGGATGCGTCTGTTTAGGAGGTCTGCTTTATTTAGGAGCGTCTGCTTTAGGAGGTCTGCTTTAGAACGTTGCTTTAGGAGCATCTGCTTTAGGTGCGTCTGCTTTAGGAGTGTCTGCATTAGGAGGTCTGCTTTAAGGTTCTGCTTTAGAACGTCTGCTTAGACATTTTATTGATCTAGATGTATAACGTGTATTTATGTCCATTAATCGCATTTATTTTAAACTATATACTGCATTAATTTATCTTTACTGTCACTTTTGATCAGTTCAATGCGTCTTTGATGAATAAAAGTATTAATTTCCCTTTTTTTACTTACACCACACGGTTTTTGATGGTTTCAACAAAAATATGAAATGTTTTCAACATTGATAATAATCATAAATTATTTCTTCAGCATCAAATCATCATTTTAGAATGATTTCTGAATCACAGTTTCCACAAAAATATGAACTATTTTCATCATTGTTAATAATTATTAACAGCAAATATGCATTTACAGTAAAGTACATATTTAAGTGTTTTATTTGATCAGTTCTTGCATTTCCTGCAAATCAAACTCTGATGTATTACTCAGACTATTTGCATACAGTCTTCCTATCATTTTCATTAAATATAATTGTAATTAGCCTTTATTTATTAAATAGTGAATGATGATCATAGATAGATGGACTCAGTCCTCTGTAAAGCGCTTTCCTCACTCGTGTGTTATTCAGATTCCCTGCAGTGTTTTACTGTCTCTGAACGTCTCTATTCAAACGCTCATAAATCCATCGTCCCGTCATTAATATCAGTCACCCGTGAATCACTGAAACTCAATCATTCATGTGTGTTTCTGCTCTCTGAATCGATTCTCTCACTAATGGCCAGTGACCCCTGCACACGACCGATGCTAAACACACACACACACACACACACACAACACACACACACACACACACACACACACACACACACACACACACACACACACACACACACACACACACACACAAACACTCACACACTCTCACACACACACACACACACACACACACACTCACACACACACACACACACACACACAAACACTCACACACACTCACACACACACACACACACACACTGAAACCAGCGACCGATGCTAAACACACACACACACACACACACAACCACACACACAACCACACACAACACACACAACACACACACACACACACACACACACACACACACACAACCACACACACACACACACACACACACACACTGGAAACCAGCGACCGATGCTAAACACACACACACACACACACACACACACACACACACACACACACACACACACACACACAAACACTCACACACTCCACACACACACACACACACACACACTCACACACACACACACACACACAAACACTCACACACACCACAACACACACACACACACACACTGGAAACCAGCGACCGATGCTAAACACACACACACACACACACACACACACACACACACACACACACACACACACACACACACACACACTGGAAACCAGCGACCGATGCTAAACACACACACACACACACACACCACACACACACACACACACACACACACACACACACACACACCACCCACACACACCTTATTTATTAACATATATGCTTATGGCATTTGCATTTTCAATGCTAATGATGATTCACAATGGGGGTGTGAGAAGTCTGTAAAAGCGTCTGTTTTCTTGGCTAATTTGATCAATTGTCATCATTTTTTGAGAAAGGCTGTTCATGTGAACGACACACATCATTAATAAAAGAACAAAGTGTGGCTCACCGCAGGGAACGTCATCATTAGAACAGCTACAAATATACATCTGAATTATTGCTATTTTCACTTTCAGTTAAGAGTAAAATCACTTTGAAATGGGTCATATTTGCATTTCTGAGAGTCGGATTGTTGGTGTCGAGAATCATCTTTATTTTGACCTTTTCTCTGCTCAGAAGGTCAGAGGTTAAAGGTCAGCAGGAAATTACTCCCTCCTTTGGCAATGTGTCTATGAGATTACATTTTTACATAAAAAAAAATAATCCCAGCTAACAAAAATGTTCTAAAAATGTAAAGCCAATTGTTATTTGTTATTTGTGAATGTTCAAAATGGCCAGTTCATTAAATGTTTTAAAAATGTATCTTCTTGGTTATGTGATCGTTAATGTAAAATTCCATTGTGTCATTCTTCAACATTATGAAACGTTACATTTGAATGCTCTCTGAACGTTTTGAAACAAGTAATATTTAAAACACTTTCGATGAACATCCAACTAAAACGTGTCCGAAATAAAACATTCTAAACGATATACACTCACCTAAAGGATTATTAGGAACACCATACTAATACTGTGTTTGACCCCCTTTTGCCTTCAGAACTGCCTTAATTCTACGTGGCATTGATTCAACAAGGTGCTGAAAGCATTCTTTAGAAATGTTGGCCCATATTGATAGGATAGCATCTTGCAGTTGATGGAGATTTGTGGGATGCACATCCAGGGCACGAAGCTCCCGTTCTACCACATCCCAAAGATGCTCTATTGGGTTGAGATCTGGTGACTGTGGGGGCCATTTTAGTACAGTGAACTCATTGTCATGTTCAAGAAACCGATTTGAAATGATTCGAGCTTTGTGACATGGTGCATTATCCTGCTGGAAGTGGCCATCAGAGGATGGGTACATGGTGGCCATAAAGGGATGGACATGGTCAGAAACAATGCTCACGTAGGCCGTGGCATTTAAACGATGCCCAATAGGCTATATGCACGCATAAGTTCCGCATTTGACGCAAGAATGCTCTTCCGTTTCCGGTTGGGGAGATTAAAGCGGAGGAAAACCGAGGAAAACGGGATTATGGCAGAGTCTTCAAAATGTACTGTCCTCCCGTCTTTGAAACGAAACTTTCATATGTTTAGATGTAATTTTATATATAGTTATGTTTATTTCATATAATTTTAAAGAGAAGCATAAACACAACGAGGGGTGTCTGTTTTGTCGGTTTTTGTGACTAACATTTTTTTAGTATAACCATGGAGTATAAAATTCAATATAAATTCTTGGTATTGCATTGGACTCTACGATCGGCGGAAGTTATCGAGCATCCTTA
The DNA here is from genome assembly GCA_036326025.1 of Chrosomus eos. Classification (NCBI taxonomy): domain Eukaryota; kingdom Metazoa; phylum Chordata; class Actinopteri; order Cypriniformes; family Leuciscidae; genus Chrosomus; species Chrosomus eos. The sequence continues at coordinate 1,179,119 of CM070828.1, forward strand.
GACCTTCACCGGAAATACCGCCGTGCATAGAGCCCATAGGCACTAAGGGGCCTAAAGTGTGCCAAGAAAACATCCCCCACACCATTACACCACCACCACCAGCCTGCACAGTGGTAACAAGGCATGATGGATCCATGTTCTCATTCTGTTTACGCCAAATTCTGATCATCTGAATGTCTCAACAGAAATCGAGACTCATCAGACCAGGCAACATTTTTTCAGTCTTCAACTGTCCAATTTTGGTGAGCTCTTGCAAATTGTAGCCTCTTTTTCCTATTTGTAGTGGAGATGAGTGGTACCCGGTGGGGTCTTCTGCTGTTGTAGCCCATCCGCCTCAAGGTTGTGCGTGTTGTGGCTTCACAAATGCTTTGCTGAAGGGTTGTAACGAGTGGTTATTTCAGTCAAAGTTGCTCTTCTATCAGCTTGAATCAGACTTTTAAATGACTTTGACTATAATATTTAAATTTTTACTACATAATTATTTAATTTCTCTAAGCTAAATTTGTAAAAATAGAGTGGGCTCTTCAGATATGCGAGCCAGCTCCCGACGTTCACCTAAAAGAGCCGGCTCATTCGCAAATCGCGAACGACCCATCAAAAGCTCATTCGCGAACGACCCATCATCACTAACGGATAACGCTCATGAATTGCGAACGACCCATCATAACGCATAGTCGGACAGGACAGGACAGGACAGGAGACAGGACAGGACAGGACACAAGGAACAACACAAGCCAGTCAGTCAACGAGAGACAGGTATGGCGACGAGCCCAAAAAATCCAAAAGTAGCCTTCTCTAGATGGAAGTATAGACATTACTTTTTCCTTCAAGAAATTAAAGGTATTAAATTAAAGGAAATTAAAGGAAATTAAAGCAATAAATATCAAAAGTTCCAAAACATCTATTGTTATTTGCATTGATCCACTATATAAACATAATAGCCTATCTACATACATGGCATTTAATTGGAGGCTAGTCTCACTTTGTCCCACAGCAACATTTTTTTTTAGATGTGTGTACAATGTTTCATGTTTCTGTTAATAATGTATTGTATTAAGTGTCCATTTCATTATAATATTCAGATTTATCATAAATAATTGAACATGCACATGTATTTTAAGTTCCGTTAAAGAGGGGTAGAGATGGGGTCACATTTGAGCATTTAAAATTTAATTTTGCTTGAAAGTAACGCAATAGTTACTTTCTTAAGTAACTAGTTACTTTTAAAATTTGTAACTGAGTAACTAATTTAGTTACTTTTTGGAAGAAGTAACTAGTAACTGTAACTAATTACTTTTTAAAAGTAACTTGCCCAACACTGGTGGTAAGTCAGTGATAATAACTGTGTCTCTGGGACGTTCTGGGAATCAAACGTTCTGGAGTGTTTGAGAGTCTTGCAGGGAAAGAAACTCGAGTGTTTCTGGAATAAGTCGTTGGACGTCTGAGGAATCACAGGCTGAGCGGCTTCTTTAATATAAGTTTGTATTTTTATGATGAAATAGTGCCAAGGTTCTTGGGTTCATTTTTATTTGCACTCCATCAGAGGATTGGAACGGGCCGTTAGCTCTCTGCGAGTGTGTGTGTAATCTCTGTGCGCTTTAATTGGCCTGTCTTCTGTGTGTGTCGTGAGTTCAGGAAAACACACTCCTGAAACCAGAGAAACGGTGTTTGAGAGCGAAACACACACGGATGATTCCAAGCGTGAAGAGTTCAACTGATATTTAAGGCCGGTCTATTAGCAATTAAAGATAACCAAACTCAGGGTCATTAGCGCATGTGACCGGGCCTGTCCCGCGCGCGCGAGTGTGTGTGTGTGTGGTGTGGTGTGTGTGTGTGTGTGTGTGTGTGTGTGTGTGTGTGTGTGTGTGTGTGTGTGTGTGTGTGTGTGTGTGTGTTGTGTGTGACAGAGGTGATGTCACCCGTCTAATAAGCATTAGATTGGACGCACTGGAGGTATTAGTTTAGAACACATCCGTGTTTAATGAGCAGCAGTTTGGGCTCGATATGATGAAACATGCAGAATATTGTAAAGTAAAGAGTGTGTACGAGGGGGCATTGGGTCGTTCAGTGACACGCCGTGGTCGTTCAGTGGCGGTCTGCCATGCGCTTTCAGACGCCATTATTTACCCCAGAACTTTCTGCCTTTAACTCCTGCCATATGGACAGTTTATATGTTTTTATATAGACCGTGTGTTAAGGCATCAGAGGAGAACTTCACACACACACACACACACACACACACACACACACACACACACACACACACACACACACACACACACACACACACACACACACACACACACACACACACACACGAACACACACACACATTATTCTGACAGTGGTTTCAAACTGGACTCCACAAAAGAGGGCGGAAAAAGTTTAGAGAAAAACAGTGGTAAAAAATAAATAAATAAATATATATATATTAGATTAAAATATTTCTAGAAGAATTCTAAATCATATTTTACACATATTTATAATGTAAAAATTTCACAGTAAAAATGGTGTCTTTCTACATAGTACATAGTACAAACTACATAGATGTCTTTTACATGTTAGGATGGGGCTTCTTCACTGTGTAGTGTGCTCTCTGTGTAGTGTGCGTCACATGAAGTGTGTTCTCTGTGTAGGGTGCTCTCTGTGTAGTGTGTGTCACATGAAGTGTGTTCTCTGTGAAGTGTGCTCTCTGTGTAGTGTGTGTCACATATAGTGTGTTCTCTGTGTAGTGTGTGTCACATTTAGTGTGTTCTCTGTGTAGTGTGCTCTCTGTGTAGTGTGTGTCACATGAAGTGTGCTCTCTGTGTAGTATGCTCTCTGTGTAGTGTGTGTCACATATAGTGTGTTCTCTGTGTAGTGTGTCACATTTAGTGTGTTCTCTGTGTAGTATGCTCTCTGTGTAGTGTGTGTCACATGAAGTGTGTTCTCTGTGTAGTGTGCTCTCTGTGTAGTGTGTGTCACATGAAGTGTGTTCTCTGTGAAGTGTGCTCTCTGTGTAGTGTGTGTCACATAGAGTGTGTTCTCTGTGTAGTGTGTGTCACATTTAGTGTGTTCTCTGTGTAGTGTGCTCTCTGTGTAGTGTGTGTCACATATAGTGTGCTTTCTGTGTAGTGTGTGTCACATATAGTGTGCTCTCTGTGTAGTGTGCGTCATATGAAGTGTGCTCTCTGTGTAGTGTGCGTCACATGAAGTGTGCTCTCTGTGTAGTGTGCGTCACATGAAGTGTGCTCTCTGTGTAGTGTGCGTCACATGAAGTGTGCTCTCTGTGTAGTGTGCGTCACATTAAGTGTGTTCTCTGTGTAGGGTGCGTCACATGAAGTGTGTTCTCTGTGTAGGGTGCGTCACATGAAGTGTGTTCTCTGTGTAATTTGCTCTCTGTGTAGTGTGCATCACATATAGTGTGCTCTCTGTGTAGTGTGCGTCACATATAGTGTGCTCTCTGTGTAGTGTGCGTCACATTAAGTGTGTTCTCTGTGTAGTGTGCGTCACATGAAGTGTGTTCTCTGTGTAGGGTGCGTCACATGAAGTGTGTTCTCTGTGTAGTTTGCTCTCTGTGTAGTGTGCATCACATATAGTGTGCTCTCTGTGTAGTGTGCTCTCTGTGTAGTGTGCATCACATATAGTGTGCTCTATGTGTAGAGTGTTCTCTGTGTAGTGTGCATCACATATAGTGTGCTCTATTTGTAGTGTGCTCTCTGTGTAGTGTGCGTCACATGAAGTGTGCTCTTTGTGTAGTGTGCTCTCTGTGTAATGTGCTCTATTTGTAGTGTACTCTCTGTGTAGTGTGCTCTCTTTGTAGTGTGCGTCACATGAAGTGTGCTCTCAGTGTAGTGTGCGTCACATGAAGTGTGCTCTCAGTGTAGTGTGCTCTCTGTGTAGTGTGCTCTCTGTGTAGTGTGCTCTCTGTGTAGTGTACTCTCTGTGTAGTGTGTTCTCTGTGTAGTGTCCTCTTTGTGTAGTGTGCTCTCTGTGTAGTGTACTCTCTGTGTAGTGTGTTCTCTGTGTAGTGTGTTCTCAGTGTAGTGTGCTATCTGTGTAGTGTACTCTCTGTGTAGTGAGTTCTCTGTGTAGTGTGCTCTATGTGTAGAGTGTTCTCTGTGTAGTGTGCATCACATATAGTGTGCTCTATTTGTAGTGTGCTCTCTGTGTAGTGTGCGTCACATGAAGTGTGTTCTCAGTGTAGTGTGCTATCTGTGTAGTGTGTTCTCTGTGTAGTGTGCGTCACATGAAGTGTGCTCTCAGTGTAGTGTGCTCTCTGTGTAGTGTGCTCTATGTGTAGTGTGCGTCACATGAAGTGTGCTCTCAGTGTAGTGTGCGTCACATGAAGTGTGCTCTCAGTGTAGTGTGCTCTCTGTGTAGTGTGTTCTCTGTGTAGTGTGCGTCACATGAAGTGTGCTCTCAGTGTAGTGTGCTCTCTGTGTAGTGTGCGTCACATGAAGTGTGCTCTCAGTGTAGTGTGCGTCACATGAAGTGTGCTCTCAGTGTAGTGTGCTCTCTGTGTAGTGTGCTCTCTGTGTAGTGTGCGTCACATGAAGTGTGCTCTCAGTGTAGTGTGCTCTCTGTGTATTGTGCTCTCTCTGTAGTGTGCTCTCTGTGTAGTGTGCTCTCTGTGTAGTGTGTGTCACATTAAGTGTGCTCTCAGTGTAGTGTGCTCTCTGTGTATTGTGCTCTCTCTGTAGTGTGCTCTCTGTGTAGTGTACTCTCTGTGTAGTGTGTTCTCTGTGTAGTGTGCTCTCTGTGTAGTGTGCTCTCTGTGTAGTGTACTCTCTGTGTAGTGTGTTCTCAGTGTAGTGTGCTATCTGTGTAGTGTGTTCTCTGTGTAGTGTGCGTCACATGAAGTGTGCTCTCAGTGTAGTGTGCTCTCTGTGTAGTGTGCTCTATGTGTAGTGTGCGTCACATGAAGTGTGCTCTCAGTGTAGTGTGCGTCACATGAAGTGTGCTCTCAGTGTAGTGTGCTCTCTGTGTAGTGTGTTCTCTGTGTAGTGTGTGTCACATGAAGTGTGCTCTCAGTGTAGTGTGCTCTCTGTGTAGTGTGCGTCACATGAAGTGTGCTCTCAGTGTAGTGTGCGTCACATGAAGTGTGCTCTCAGTGTAGTGTGCTCTCTGTGTAGTGTGCTCTCTGTGTAGTGTGTGTCACATGAAGTGTGCTCTCAGTGTAGTGTGCTCTCTGTGTATTGTGCTCTCTCTGTAGTGTGCTCTCTGTGTAGTGTACTCTCTGTGTAGTGTGTTCTCTGTGTAGTGTGTTCTCTGTGTAGTGTGCTATCTGTGTATTGTGCTCTCTGTGTAGTGTGCGTCACTTATAGTGTGTTCGTCTCTTCTAAGGCTGTAGGAGGCATCGGTCTCTCCTGACACTCTTTGATTCGGCGACGGTCAGATGATTTGAAACGAGGCCCTGAAGGGTTTTTTCATAAGAATCCTGTGATGATTTTTGCCGCATAATTTTACTCAACCGAAATGTAGTTTTTCCACGAACTTTTTCCAGGAGGACACAGATCTCCTCTCAGCACAATAAAGATCAATGCTTCACGGTAATTCCACGGGATAATTAGAAACGTCTCGGAGCTTTGCTGGTGAAACAGAGCAAAAGTCCCGGAGTTGGGTTGTTCGGGAGCCAGTGAGCTTGGGCCTCAGGACACACAGAAGAGCTCCACACGAGCTTCACTCGAGCTCCAGAAGGTCATTACACCGCAGGATCATCTCCGTCACGGTGAATACCAGCACTTTTCTCAGGAATCGTGTATAATGGTGCCAGGAAGGTCCAGTTCTGCTCGCAGTGCTTTTGTGAATCTAAATGTTTATGAAAATCATTAGGTCTGCGGATCGCTCCGGGCCTCGGGAAGAAGATATCCGAGCGGAAGAATCATTCACAACCACCGTCATTTAATATTATTATACTTTGAAGGATCAGTCAGCAATGAGAATGCATGATTTGCTCATGTCATCTCACTCTTTCTTGTCCTGAGATCTGCAGCTGAGAACAGAACTAATGCAGCAGTTCATGTGTGTTATATATGAAAGATTACTGTAATATTATAATAATTCGCTAACAATATGTGTAGCTGTGAAATCTCATTCACTCTTCTGCATAATAAACTGCATCATAATGTGACGTGTTTTGAACATACGGAAAAGCGAATGTTAATATTAATGTTTTGATGTAGCAATTTTTTTTGTGTTTTGACATTTTTATTATAGTTTTTGAATGTCTATATAGCTTTATTACTTCTTATTTCAGTTTTACTCATTTACATTTATTTTAGTATTTTTTTTAAATTCTATTTACATTCATTTTATTTCAGTGATTTTTTTTTAAAAAAAATTTAGCAAAAGTTTTTCTTGGTTTTAGTCATAACACGTTACAATAAGGTTTAATTAGCTAAGATTAGTTAATTATTTAACTAATATGAACCAACAATGAGCAATATTCAACCAAGTCAACTTATATTTATTTTTATACAATACATTCCTTACAGTATTTAATAATCTTTGTTAGAGTTATTAATAAAAACACAAGTCCATTTTGAATATGTTGAAATTAATAAAAACTAGAAGTATTTCTCATGATGTTGAAGCTTAAAGTAAAGCGTTAGTGTTTCAGTTTTAGTTAACTATAACTACAATAACCAGCCAGTTTCAGTAATATTCTTCCATCGCACACGTGATGATGTCAAGCTCTCAGAAATCATCATATCTGAGTGCAGAACATTAATATTTCACTAGGATCTCAACATTAGTGAGTGCATTAACATAAAGAATCCATATGTTTACCATCAGTGTTTTTATTAATAGTGATCTGTCTGAGTTATTGTTTGACTAATACAGTAATGCAGCAGCGGCTTCATAACTCATGATGAACTGTTGTCAACACACTGCAATATATATATATATAAGACACAATAATGAATATACATTTAGCTCATCGTGAGTGTGTGAGCGCCTCAGCTTCTATAGATCAAACTTGAGAGACACAGACGGCCTTCATGAGCAAACACAGAGTCTTCAGGAGTAAATAAACTCTGTGCGTGTGTGTCCGATCACCAACACACACGTGTGTGTAACGTCTCCAGCGTGACACGCTTTATGTCTTCAGGCCAGCGGAGACAAATCTCAGAAATAAACCCAACAAATGAGCCTGATCAATATTAAAGCTCTTTATGTTTTAGATTCCCATGTTCATTATTCACACATTATTCCACATAAACATTTCGCCTGTGGGAGAAATATGAATTCTGATGAAGAGATGTTTGTTATTTCTCTCTTTATGTGCATTATGAGCTCAAAATCAAGATGAATGCAACATTAATATACTGGAGACTTCTTATGAGTATACACTAGTTTTGCGCATATTAAAGCGAGACACTACAGGTGAATAGGGTCATTTTTTTAACCAGCAGATATCGTCATGAAACTTTCCCAGTTGATTAACTACATTAAGATGAGAAACAAACGTATTACAAGTTTTCTGTAATTTCATGTTTAAATATGAAAATGAGGCATTATCTAATTAAATATGTGCTAATTTGCATATTTAAAAAACGAAATCTGAGTATTGGATAAAGCCAGGTTCAAAATTATTTTTTCATTGTGTTCACATATTAGATGGAAAAAAATACAGAGGGATTTATGGATATCTACTTTTGTTATCCTGTAAATCAGAATATACTGCCATAGCTTTAAAAAATGATTTTCGCCATGTTTTTTGGAATAAAATGTTATATAAATCAGGCTAGGAATAATATATTTACAAATCCCTCTGTAAATGTCTTCATAATATATCTAGGCAGAGTTTGGTGTGTATATGTGCGACTGAAGTGGAGATTTCAGACTTGAGTTTGAGAGAAAAGTCATTTTGAGAAAACGGGCTTTAAAGATTTAGCATCAGCCAATGAGATCGCTCATTTAGAGTTAATCCCACTTGACTCTCACGATTGGCTGCTGATAAACAGGAAATTACCATTTTTTGGATCGACAGTGTTGTACAGGAGAGAGAGAGCTTTCTAACGGTGTGTGTGATGATTTATAACTAGAGATGCACCGATTGATCGGCTGGTGACCGGAATCGGCCGATTTTCACGTGATCGGCCATGACCGGCGACCGGCCGGTCCGTCTGACATAATCCGATTTTATGCCGGTCAAATGCACTCTGGCGCCGCATGATTAACTTCGCGCAACATCAGCATCACACGTGCACACGGAATGCACATGGAAACCCCGTGAATTAGGCTACGGCGGTTTCACACCGCAAGCGGCAAGCGCGAGCAGAAACAGCCTTTTTTTCTTGGGCGAGCATATTAATCAATGAGAATGAGTGCATGAGCAATGGGAGCGGGAGCAGCGCGTGAGCGTCGAGCTGGAGAGTCGCGTGAGTAACAGCGCGGGTTTCGGCGCCGAGTCTATTCTGCTCGCGCTCAATTGACCCTTCGCAAAGACCCGCCCTCCTTAGTTACTGTCGCTATGTTCCGACAAGCTACGCCGCTATCACGCTCTCACCATGTTCTCACGCAGTGAAAAATACATCGAGGAGCAAAGAGGAGACTGACAACACGCGGACAGACAGGACAGACCAGGTTACTTTTCGGTTACTTTTGATATTAAGCATGTTAAACAAAGTCTCACCTTTCAAATATGGTCATTTTTTGAAAGAAATTTAAACAATAAATACCGTTTTGTGGCTCTTTAATGTGCCGTGACAGGTTGCTGTAGAGCATCAGTTAAAGCTGCTCGTGATCCGATCATCTCTTCCTTCTAGTTCATTTATAGCATCAAATAAACATGAATTAACATACGAAGGAATGTTGTTTTAACCGCGGAAAGGCGCCAATATATTCAGTTTTTCAAGTTCAAATCTCCCATGTTAATCTACTAGCTTGATCCGACAAAATGGCGGATGGCGAAGTATGATTGGTCAGAACACCTGTCAATCAAGCTCCACGCGAAGGGTCAATTAAAGTGAAAGCACACTTTTGATGGACAAAATTAATATGATTTCACGCAAAAAGTGCCCAAAATGCACAGAATTTGCATGTCTGGTGTGTTTTAACAAGAACTGAAGTAGCCTAGGCTATGTCAGAAAAGAAAATTAAGACTCAAAAATATTTATAGAAAATGTACCTATTTAAACTTGTTTTTATTATTTCCCAGTCGTTTCCCTGCACATGCTCCACTTGTCCTGTTTAGCCTGGCTGGACATTGTGTCAGATGAGAGAAGAACTGTTTGAGAAATATAACTTGCCATTGATGTACAAGTGATTGCAATAGTCCTTGTGTGTGTGTGTGTGTGTGTGTGTGTGTGTGTGTGTGTGTTGTGTGTGTGTGTGTGTGTGTGTGTGTGTGTGTGTGGTGTGTGTGTGTGTGTGTGTGTTGTGTGTGTGTGTGTGTGTGTGTGTGTGTGGTGTGTGTGTGTGTGTGGTTGTGTGTGTGTGTGGTGTGTGTGTGTGTGTGTGTGTGTGTTGGTGTGTTGAGAAATATCTTTATACTGCAGGGTATATTTATTTTATTTTATTTATATATTATTTTATTGCCATTACCTGTTTTCATACAGAAGTTTAGTTTGCTAAATATATCAAAATTTTTTAGTTGGAAATTGGATTTAAAAAGAAAGAAATGGTTCTTCCTGCACTTTAGATGTGTGTGAATTTCCCACACCAGGAGTAATTTATATAGTTCTATTTTATAGTGATTAGGCTACTGTTCAAAAAATGTTTTATGCAAAATGTTCTATTAAAAATAAGATAGAAAATAGATATTTATATGTGCTGTAAAGTGGTTTAAAAAAATTAAATCGGAATCGGCTAAAATCGGTATCGGCAGGTCAAACTCAAGAAAAATCGGAAATCGGAATCGGCCTAGAAAATTGTAATCGGTGCATCTCTATTTATAACCACAACTTTTGATGAATTTATGAGAAATCTACAGACACAAACAGACACAGTGTAGTAAAATAAAGACCTAAATGTGTATTTCAGACTTTTTTTCACCACAAGTCTGAAAGAAGACATGTTATTGAAGACAAATATCCCAAAATCTTAAAAATTGACCAGTGAAAAAAATGTTTTTGCCTGCCGTGTCTCGCCTTAATTCAGAACTGGATTTAGTGTCGAGGATATCTAATAATCACCTAGGAGACCAGACACATTTCTATAAGACTTCTGCACTTTATTGGTATTTGTTTATTCATTAATCTGCTCACTTATTTATTTACCTATTTATGACTGCATGTATTACAGCTCCTCCAGAGAGCCGGCTGTGAGAATAATATTTACATCGCTGGCCGGGGTTTCTGTGGGCCGGTTTATGTAGGTTACCATCGCTAAGTTAATATGCAAATTGTCTTATCAGCTGAGACTCACACAGACAGCATTCTGATTGATTTAATAACTGCTTTTATCTTTCAAAGTGTTAATTAGCCGAGATGGGCCGCGCTTTCAGTGCCGTCTTTCTGCGGATCGGAACAAGAGCATTACAGACACTCGTTTCTCAGCGCTCGTCCTCTTCTGCAGCTTTACACTGAGTTAAAACACATTTAAATAAGTTTAAACGCACAGAAAGCCTGCAGACTCAGAGCTGCGTATCGCCTGAGCTTCAGTTGCTGATAAAGTTACAGAATTCGAGGCCAGTTTTGAAGGTCTCGTCTGGATTTCTCTCACGAATGTGAGGATATATCACTACATTTCCAGAGCATTGACTGATTTATTAGTTAGCATCATTACTGTGATTGCATGTAACTCTTATTTCTAATGTGATTTATGTTGTTACTGTTGTTCCAGGTCAGAAAACAACGAGGGATTGTGTCAGAAATGTCCCCAAAATTAGTACAAATGCTCACAAAATTCAAGATATGATTGAAAAAAAGTAGTTGTATGAGATCTTGTTCTTTTTTTTATCTTGTTTTTTTTTTTTGTATTATAACATATTATATAATTAAGTGAAATCACAATAGAGCTGTTTTGAATATGGCACAATGCAAATGTGATATTGATTTTATACAAACATTCAATAAATAAAATGTTACTTTTAAAACATGATTTATGCAGTTGTAAGCTCTGCGTCACGGTCACCAGCTCCTCAATACATTTCCCATGATCCTCCCTGTTCCCATCATCCTCCCTGGCCCTCACCCGTCACCCGTCACCCGTCACCTGTCAAAGGACTTCTGGTCTTGGTCTTGATTTCAACACACACAAGTCTGGTCTTGGTCTTGGTTTAAACACAAAATGGTCTTGTTCTGGCCTTGTTCTGGCCTTGGTCTTGTTCTGGCCTTGTTCTGGCCTTGGTCTTGTTCTGGCCTTGGTCTGGCCTTGGTCTTGTTCTAGCCTTGGTCTGGCCTTGGTCTTGTTCTGGCCTTGGTCTTGGTCTGGCACTTGTCTTGTTCTGGCCTTGGTCTGGCCTTGGTCTTGTTCTGGTCTTAGTCTGGCTTTGGTCTTGGTCTTGTTCTGGCCTTGGTCTTCTTCTGGCCTTGGTCTGGCCTTGGTCTGGTCTTGGTCTTCTTCTGGCCTTGTTCTGGCCTTGGTCTTGTTCTGGCCTTGGTCTGGCCTTGGTCTTGTTCTAGCCTTGGTCTGGCCTTGGTCTTGTTCTGGCCTTGGTCTTGGTCTGGCACTTGTCTTGTTCTGGCCTTGGTCTGGCCTTGGTCTTGTTCTGGCCTTGGTCTGGCTTTGGTCTTGGTCTTGTTCTGGCCTTGGTCTTCTTCTGGCCTTGGTCTGGCCTTGGTCTTGTTCTGGCCTTGGTCTGGCCTTGGTCTTGGTCTGGCCTTGGTCTGGCTCTTGTCTTGTTCTGGCCTTGGTCTGGCCTTGGTCTTGTTCTGGCTTTGGTCTAGGTCTTGTTCTGGCCTTGGTCTTGTTCTGGCCTTGGTCTTCTTCTGGCCTTGGTCTGGCCTTGGTCTTGTTCTGGCCTTGGTCTGGCCTTGGTCTTGGTCTGGCCTTGGTCTGGCTCTTGTCTTGTTCTGGCCTTGGTCTGGCCTTGGTCTTGTTCTGGCTTTGGTCTTGGTCTTGTTCTGGCCTTGGTCTTGTTCTGGCCTTGGTCTGGCTTTGGTCTTGGTCTTGTTCTGGCCTTGGTATTCTTCTGGCCTTGGTCTGGCCTTGGTCTTGTTTTGGTCTTGGTCTGGCTTTGGTCTTCTTCTGGCCTTGGTCTGGTCTTGGTCTTGTTCTGACCTTGGTCTGGCCTTGGTCTTGTTCTGGCCTTATTCTGGCCTTGGTCTTGTTCTGGCCTTGGTCTAGCCTTGGTCTGGTCTTGGTCTTGTTCTGGCCTTGGTCTGGCCTTGGTTTTGTTCTGGCCTTGGTCTGGCTTTGGTCTTGTTCTGGCCTTGGTCTGGTCTTGGTCTTGTTCTGGCCTTGGTCTGGTCTTGGTCTTGTTCTGGCCTTTGTCTGGCCTTGGTCTGGCTTTGGTCTTGTTCTGGCCTTGGTCTGGTCTTGGTCTTGTTCTGGTCTTGGTCTGGCCTTGGTCTTGGTCTTGTTCTGGCCTTGGTCTTGTTCTGGCCTTGGTCTGGCTTTGGTCTTGTTCTGGCCTTGGTCTGGTCTTGGTCTTGTTCTGGCCTTGTTCTGGTCTTGGTCTTGTTCTGGCCTTGGTCTGGCCTGGTCTTGGTCTTGTTCTGGCCTTGGTCTGGCTTTGGTCTTGTTCTGGCCTTGGTCTGGTCTTGGTCTTGTTCTGGTCTTGGTCTGGCCTTGGTCTTGGTCTTGTTCTGGCCTTGGTCTGGCCGTGGTCTTGTTCTGGCCTTGGTCTGGCTTTGGTCTTGTTCTGGCCTTGGTCTGGTCTTGGTCTTGTTCTGGTCTTGGTCTGGCCTTGGTCTGGTCTTGGTCTTGTTCTGGCCTTGGTCTGGCCTTGGTCTTGGTCTTGTTCTGGTCTTGTTCTGGCCTTGGTCTTGTTCTGGCCTTGGTCTGGTTTTGGTCTTGTTCTGGCTTTGGTCTGGCTTTGGTCTTGTTCTGGCCTTGGTCTGGTCTTGGTCTTGCTCTGGTCTTGTTCTGGCCTTGGTCTGGTCTTGGTCTTGTTCTGGTCTTGGTCTGGCCTTGGTCTTGGTCTTGTTCTGGCCTTGGTCTGGCCTTGGTCTTGTTCTGCCCTTTGTCTGGCTTTGGTCTTGTTCTGGCCTTGGTCTGGTCTTGGTCTTGTTCTGGTCTTGTTCTGGCCTTGGTCTTGTTCTGGTCTTGGTCTGGCCTTGGTCTTGTTCTGGTCTTGGTCTGGCCTTGGTCTTGGTCTTGTTCTGGTCTTGTTCTGGCCTTGGTCTGGCTTTGGTCTTGTTCTGGCCTTGGTCTGGTCTTGGTCTTGTTCTGGTCTTGGTCTGGCCTTGGCCTTGGTCTTGTTCTGGTCTTGGTCTGGCCTTGGTCTTGTTCTGCCCTTGGTCTGGCTTTGGTCTTGTTCTGGCCTTGGTCTGGTCTTGGCCTTGGTCTGGTCTTGGTCTGGTCTTGGTCTTGTTCTGGTCTTGGTCTGGCCTTGGTCTTGTTCTGGTCTTGGTCTGGCCTTGGTCTTGGTCTTGTTCTGGTCTTGTTCTGGCCTTGGTCTGGCTTTGGTCTTGTTCTGGCCTTGGTCTGGTCTTGGTCTTGTTCTGGTCTTGGTCTGGCCTTGGCCTTGGTCTTGTTCTGGTCTTGGTCTGGCCTTGGTCTGGCCTTGGTCTTGGTCTGGCTTTGGTCTTGTTCTGGCTTTGGTCTTGGTCTGGCTTTGGTCTTGTTCTGGCCTTGGTCTGGTCTTGGTTTCAACATAAACTGGCCTTGGTTTAACTACGGACTGCAGCTCTAAATATGCACTCATTTGCAGACATTCCCAGAACAGAAATCTGAACATTTGATCAAGTCAGACTCAAAGTTCTAGTTTGATTTTCTCGACATATTCAAGGTTTTTATAGACAGAAAATAAACAAGTTCAGGATTTAAAAAAATAATTACAAATCAGGTGCATGATATCTGAACAACGCTTCAGAATATAGATATGAATAAAACTGTAAAGTTTGGTGTGTGTGAAGCTGCTGAAGTGGAGATTTCAGACTCAAACTCCCCGCGTTTAAAGATTGAAACATCAGGAAGAAATATGAAGCAAAATACAGCTCAAAACTGAACACTGGTCTTGCCTTTAGAGTCTTAAAAAATACATGTGGCGTGTTAATAATGATGGCTTTAAAATGTCAATGCTTCATTGATACTACTCATTATATGTTCAAAAGTAGAAGAAGTGTATAAAGTGAACAGAAGTGATGTGGGAGGTATAAACTCTAGAGAAAACAGCAGGAGATCAAGCAGAAACAATCAGGATATTAGAGATATCTCATCTGTGATTTTTGTTGTCATACGTGAGGGAATCCCTACACCTTTCCAAAGCGCGCGCTCTCTCTCCTCTCTCTCTCTCTCTCTCTCTCTCTCTCTCTCTCTCTCTCCTCTCTCTCTCTCTCTCTCTCTCTCTCTCTCTCTCTCTCTCTCTCTCTCTCTCTCTCTCTCTCTCTCTCTCTCTCTCTCTCTCTCATTCCCTCGGAGTGATCTGAGCTCGTGTCTGTTTGCTGCAATCGGTGGGATGATTTTTGATGTCTTCCAGTCGGACACTTCTAGGGAATATTTTTCTACTCCTCTATCCCAGAGCAATCGGAATAATTTTGAAGCGCATATTTTAATTCTCGATCTATCTTTGATGTCTTATTTGTGTGAATATTTCTCTTTCTGTCAGGTCCTGGTAGCACGTCACGCGCGGTTGGGAGGGTTTCTTTTTCCAAGCATCAAAGTAAAATCCCACATGCATAAATTCAAGCAAACATAAAACACAAAAGTAACAGAAAGACGAATAAACCAAGAGAGAGTCACACTCCAAAGTCAACTTAAAACGGCGTCTCTGTTGTGTGTCTCCAATGATCTCGGAGTCTAATTAGCGCAAAACTTTCCGTCTCTCTAACGAAGCCGAGAGCCGATGTTGGGATTGAGATTATTCACCTTCTGTCAATCGAAAAAAACTTGAGAGCTGCCATATCATTATAGGAAACGTAACCTGTGCAATTAAGAGAGTGAAAAATGACCAAGCGAGTGGTAAGCAGAACGAGGCGAGAGCAACACCACTAATTATTGACTGTCCGCTCACAGGCTTCATTAGGACGCCTGAGCCTCTAATTTGTTTTGCTGTGACATTCATCATATACTGTCGGTAACCTTTAATTCATCTATTGTTAGCACTTTTGTGTGCTGAAGTAAGGGCTTGTGCAGGGTTTGTGTGAGTTTGGGCTGAGGGAGAATCGGTGTAAATTGGCATCAACTTTCTCTTGTGGAAACTAACATTTAGACCGATGAGACTCTCTCCTAATTCCTCAACAGAGATAAAAACATGCGAAGACAAAGAACAGCATGAAGCTTAGACGAAGGCCAAACGGAGCCGGACCGCATCTTCTGATCAGTTATTGATCATGTTGTGATGGATCTAAGAAAACATCCATGCTGACAAAAATGCGTTTATGAAAACGTTACTTTGGAATGTTCAAAACGTCCCATTTGTTTTTTTCTTGGTTATATGAATGGTAGTCATAGTCATATTTATTTATAGAGCACATTTAAAGCTGTTGGCCAAAGTGCTGTACAAAATGTAAACAGGTATCCATAAAACATAAAACCACAAATAAACAATAATGCACAAAACAATGGCGCTTATGACCATAAGCAGCAGTAAATAAGTGGGTTTAAGCAACAATAGTAAGGGAACATTACATTGTATCAATCTTCAAACATTATGGGATGTTACTTTTGAATGTTTTCTGAAACAAGTAGTTACATTTAAAAAAACATCAAACTGAAACATTTCAGAACGTTCCATGAACCATGTATAAATAATGTGTTTGTGCTCACGTTTTGAGAATGTTATTAAAAAACAGATAACTTTGTATGAATGTTCGGTAACACTTTATAATAACTGCACGCTATTAATCATTAGTTAAGCATTAGTAAACAGTTAATTCATCATTTAAAATGCATTAATAGACATTAATAAGCAGTTTATAAATACAGCTATAAATGCTTTATTCTTGATTTAAAAGCATATCTATAATGTGTTTAATAATTGTACTTTCATACTTTATTAATGATCAATTTATCATTTCTAAATGAAGTATTGCATTATTTATAAACCAGTTATTTAAGAGTTGTCAGTGGTTTACTTAGAAAGTGTAATAATAAACTATTTAAATTTACATTTATACATCTTATTATTCAGACATATAGTATTAGTTACTTAGTGTGTTAATAAATGCTTTATTAACATGTATTTGTAATGTAATTCAGGGTTAATTTGGGTAGTTATAAAGCATTTAGTAATGGTCAGTTAACTCTTTTGTGAGCTCATCTAAAGTGAGGACTAGTTATGCCTTGTAAAGCATTTATAAAGGAGATTTAAAGACTTAGTCATCTTTTGAACATAAAAATGAAACAAACACAACACAGATACAGAACATAGAAATATATAACTGAGTCTTTAAATCTCCTTTATAAATGCTTTACGAGGCATAACTAGTCCTCACTTTAGATGAGCTCATAAAAACAGTAAACTGACCACTACTAAATGCTTTATAACTACCCGAATTAACCCTGAATTACAGTAGAAATGCATGTATATAAAGCATTTATTAACACACTAAGTATTTATTACTATATGTCTGAATAATAAGATAGTTTTAAATAGTTTATTAATCATTTACTTACACTTTCTAAGTGATCTAAGTGCCAGAACGTTCCTGGTTTTCCAGGATAAGATAAATTAAAGGGATACTTCACCACAAAATAAAAGTTCTGCCATCACTGACTCTTTCCAGATCAGATTGAGTTTTGGTCTGAGCTCAGCTGGACTTTCATGCTTGTTTCAAGACTTCATTTTACTGCCAAGATCAAAGTGTGATCAAAAAATATATTTTATTTTAAAGGTAAAGTTGTCCATATGACTTGTGCTCTCAATTTGCTTGGCAATTTGAGTGAGGAATAGAATTAAAGTATTCATAAATAATCAAAGCTTTCAAATTACATGGACATCATACGCTTTGGCATGTGTCACATGACTCATTGCAACTCAATTAAAAACGTCAATGCGAAAAATAGCTTAGAAACATTTCAGAAAAAATAACATGGTCATTTTTCCCAGAACTACCCAAAAAAAAGCAACTCAAGAAATGGTGAGATTTGCATTTGTCAGAGCGGTTTAGCGCTCACATTCATCCGCATTATTTAGAAGGTCTGGCTTGTTTAATTGTGAAAGTGAATAAAGAAATATGTTAAGCAGAAAAATAAATAAGCAAATATATTAGAGAGCCAACAAACAAATACATAGAGAACCGAGGGAACTAAAGAAAATGGTGAAAGTTGTGGGTTCAAACTTTGCATCGGTAATGCCGGCGTTAATCGCGCGGTCTGTGAAATGTGGCGTTTTGGACGTAGCGAGCGCGCGGATGCCGGAAATCTAATGCAAATAAGTCCTGGCCCCTGTGGTCCTTGAACTGTTCCTCTCTGATAACCCAATTATTGTCTCAAGAGCTGTGTCAATAGCTCTAGCCATCTCCTCTTCAGCAAATCAGTCCTGTAACCTCCAGCACTTTACATTTGATTCTGCCATTTTTTGACAGTTCAAAGCAATCAAGCGCGGCCTCACAAGGACAGGGATTGATTTTGTGTTCCCGCTTATCATGCTAATTCCCAGAAAATCAGCCTTTTCATCCCGGCGTCTGATTGCGGCTCCTGGAGGAGGCTTGAACTGCGCAGACTCTGAGAGACGACACACACACACACACACACACACACACACACACACACACACACACACACACACACACACACACACTCTGAGATGAGAGTAAGTGTTTCTCCAGCGCTTTAACCGGATCTTCTCCTCTAAAGATTCATCTGATGTGATGATATCAACAAGTATCTACACACACACACACACACACACACACACACACACACACACACACACACACACACACACACACACACACACACACACACACACACACACACACACACACACACAAACTGATCAAATGTATAATTTAAATGCTATGTATCAATTACAGCATGCATGAAAAAACACCTGACAAACACTTTTTCAACACTCTAAAAAGATGCTGGGTTGTTTTAACACAATTTTGGGTCAAATATGGACAAACCCAAATGTTGGATTACAAATTTTATTTAAAAATGTAACCCAGCCATTGGGTTTGTCCATATTTGACCCAAAGTTGTGAGTGAATGTACTGACTGAAAACCATCATAAAGATGTTCCCCGATAGGAATAATTTAAACATGTTTTTGTCACCGTCCAGCTTTTTACCCCGTCTCGAATCCCCTTTCCTGTAAGTGTGTCCCTGGCCCACAGCTCCTGCTCTAGAACACAGAAGTGAGTGTGTTAACGGCTCACACACACTCGACGTCAGCGTGCCGTTTT
>CM070828.1:1202500-1225000 GCA_036326025.1 Chrosomus eos
TTTCAGAAATATACATAATCATAGTCAGCTGAAAATGTAGTAATTGAAACAATGTAGTAATTTAAGGCAGAAACAATGAGCTCATTGAAGTAACGAATACTGGTTTGTTAACAAATGATTATGACATAGAAAATTGTAGCATAACATTAATGGATGTTAACCAATGTTACAATCTAGTTTTATTCAAATCAGAAATATTATTTAGCATCTAATAGACAATAATTTATACTAACAAAAATGTTTTATGGGTAAAAAAATGCTCTTTAAGGTAAGTTTTTACAATGTAGTATCAGTAAGGCAACAATGTAACCAGCTGACATGCAAATACACTTAGAACATCTCATAACCCACCTAGCAACGCCCTGGCAACCACCCACCAGCTCCCGCATGTGTGACGGCGCTCACAGAAACTCCACACACACAGTTAATGTTCATATTCCTCACGCCAGCTGCCGGAGACGCAGGCATTCGTCAGGAAAATATTCACCCAAGTCAGTTTGTTTCTTGCCAAGAATACTAATTAAAATGGGACCGGCTTAAACTTTGAATAGTTACAGATAAGGAATTAAATTTCACAGTTTTAAAATGATGATCATTGTGTGTTTGAGACTTTGGCAGCGGCGTCCGCCAGAGGAAGAGTCTCTTCGGTGTTGTTATTGTGTCTCGCTCACCTTAGAGGCAACAACCTGTTCCAGCGTCTGGTGTGTGTGTGACTCCATCAGTCATGCACGCTCCGACACACACACACACACACACACACACACACACACACACACACACACACACACACACGCACACGGCGCATCGGTTAAACCGGACGGCGCTGTTTCTACGCTTCAAACGCCTCGGATGGATCATAAACACAGTTGGGGATTTTCTGCGGGAACATCAGGGAGAAGGCTTTCAGAGGCCTGGTTTCGTCTGTGATTGTGGCTTGTAGAGGCTCTGTTTTTGGAAACAAAATCCTCTAAGAGCACAAACAGACGAGGACATCCCAGAACACGGGTTTCAGGAGCCTGGACATCTCGGGGACACCTTTGTTGCAACACAAGTAATGCATTGCAAAAGTATTTTAATGCATTAATAATGCACCGTATAAAGCATTGCAAAAATATTTTAATGCATTAATAATTCTCATTATAATATATTGCAAAAGTATTTTAATGCATTAATAATGCACCGTATAAAGCATTGCAAAAGTATTTTAATGCATTAATAATGCACCGTATAAAGCATTGCAAAAATATTTTAATGCATTAATAATTCTCATTATAATATATTGCAAAAGTATTTTAATGCATTAATAATGCACCATATAAAGCATTGCAAAAGTATTTTAATGCATTAATAATGCACCATATAAAGCATTGCAAAAGTATTTTTAATGCATTAATAATGCACCGTATAAAGCATTGCAAAAGTATTTTAATGCATTAATAATGCACCGTATAAAGCATTGCAAAAATATGTGAATGCATTAATAATTCTCATTATAATATATTGCAAAAGTATTTTAATGCATTAATAATGCACCGTATAAAACATTGCAAAAGTATTTTAATGCATTAATAATGCACCGTATAAAACATAGCAAAAGTATTTTAATGCATTAATAATGCACCGTATAAAGCATTGCAAAAGTATTTTAATGCATTAGTAATGCACCGTATAAAGCATTGCAAAAGTATTTTTAATGCATTAATAATGCACCTTATAATGCATTGCAAAAGTATTTT
This sequence comes from Chrosomus eos, assembly GCA_036326025.1. Taxonomy (NCBI): domain Eukaryota; kingdom Metazoa; phylum Chordata; class Actinopteri; order Cypriniformes; family Leuciscidae; genus Chrosomus; species Chrosomus eos. The sequence goes on from CM070828.1 coordinate 1,204,237, forward strand.
TTGGTAACACTTTATTTTAGTGTCATTGTTCCATATGTTACATGTTCTTACCATAGTAATAACAGTAAATTATGTATAAATACATGCAACTAAACCTCATCCAAACACTAATCCTTCCCTAACCCTAGTGTAAGTATCTTATTACTCAGTACTCAGTAATTACACTGTAACAATGACACCTTAAAATAAAGTGTAACTGTATTTTTAATATATAATGCATTATGCATTATATGGTCTTATTAATTGTAAACACAGTAATAATACATTATTGTTACACTTTTAGAAAGTGTAATGCATTACGACAAACAACCAATTTTAGATGCAACGAGAAATCTGAAAATATTATGCATTTTAGGTTTGATTACAATTATTTGTAATTAATGCATTATAATGTTCTTTATTAAGAATTGTATAATGCATTACACATAAAGTTTTACTAAAATGCCAGTATGTGAAGTTAAGCATTTGTTTAGAGAAAGTGTTTGAAGAAGTGTTTATTTAAGCACAAACAAAAACTATATTGTAGAAACTATAGATTCCCCCCAAAACATACACAAATACTGCAGTAAGTGTTACTGTAAAAATATGCATGTATTGTGATTTTACACTAATAACAGTAACTCTATGGTATTTTGTCTCTGTATCTTCCCCGTCTAACTGCAGTTAATCTGAATATTCAGTCAGGGTTTAGTCTGTTATGTATTTGTATGAGGTTAAATCAGATGATGAGCCGGACGACCTCAAGCTTTAATGCAAACGCCTCGTGTTCTGCTTTAGGGGCTCACATGAATATGTGCGATGTCACACTGATGTCTGGAGATGATTTTGCTTGTAATTACTGATATTTGGTCTCTTGTCATCAGAGGATGACACTGACCTTCGGACGATGTCACAGTGAAAAGGTCGAAGCGCTGGAGCTTGACGAGAACTGCAGCTTTACTTATTCAGATGCAAGACCAGAAACAATATTTCATGGCATTTGTTTTGGATTAAATGAACTTGTGTAAATGAATTTGTGTGATTGAAGGATCCTACAGACGTCCATGAGTTATGCACAGAACACAACGCTAGATATGCTCAGAATATTTCAAGATTTTGGCTAATTCAGCAACCAATACAAGTACAGTACTCATATATGACAGTGTAAATAGACAACCAATACTAGGGGTGTAACGGTACACAAAAATCACGGTTCGGTACGTACCTCGGTTTTAAAGTCACGGTTCGGTACGTTTTCGATACAGCAAAAAGAAAGAAATGCAAGAGAAATTTTCTATTTATTAAAAGAAAAAATATTTTTTATATAAGTGTGAGTTTTCCTACATCTTGAAACTCAGGTTTAAATGGGGGTAATTTTTGAAGGATGAATAAATAATGTTTTGGTCATCACATTAAAAATGACATTTAAATATATATTTATTTATATAATATTTATATAATATTTGAGTTTTGAAGTGCTGGAAAAAGATGTGTGAAGTACTTGAAAGCATTTCACTATTCCAGCCAAACTGGTTTTCAATTAGTGTTACTATGGTGAATGTTGCTGATCTGTGGACTTAAAGCCTAATTACTAGTTCATTCACGGCACAATGTTTCTCCTGGTTTCCACGTCAGCGTCTGTTTGATCTAATAGCGATCTACGACTAATAACAGAGACATGTGAACGCTTCTCACTAGATCTCGCAGCGATGTTATTACTTCAGTGGCGAATTCAAATGCTTTATTTACTGGATCTCTAATAGCGCTGTGTAGTAACAGTGTCGCTTGATCGAGATCGGCTCGCGCTCATAGAGCTCACGCTGCACAGATCTATGTTGCTGGTCCGAACTGATAAACGGTCCGTAATGCACAATATAATGAGTAGCGCATTTCGTTTCGCTTTCATTACGTTTGCCATGTGATGTTGCGCAACGTTGTGGTGGTCGCGCTCGCGCTCGCGCGCCAACGCGGATTTTGTCGGCAGGAAAAATGGTCCAAATAACCGTTCGGTTTGTATGCGTACCGAACCGGAAGCCTCGAACCGAAACGGTTCAATACGAATACACGTACCGTTACACCCCTAACCAATACGAGTAAATGTCTCGTTTTATGGCTGTGATGTTGCTGCCAAACATAATTGTATATATATATATTATATATATATATATATATATATATATATATATATATATATATATATATATATATATATATATATATTAGGGGTGTAACAGTTAACAAAAATCACGGTTCGGTACGTACCTCGGTTTTAAAGTCACGGTTCGGTACGTTTTCGATACAGCAAAAAGAAAGAAATGGCAGAGAAATTTTCTATTTATTAAAAGAAAAAATATTTTTTATATAAGTGTGAGTTTTCCTACATCTTGAAACTCAGGTTTAAATGGGGGTAATTTTTGAAGGATGAATAAATAATGTTTTGGTCATCACATTAAAAATGACATTTAAATATATATTTATTTATATAATATTATATAATATTTGAGTTTTGAAGTGCTGGAAAAAGATGTGTGAAGTACTTGAAAGCATTTCACTATTCCAGCCAAACTGGTTACAATTAGTGTTACTATGGTGAATGTTGCTGATCTGTGGACTTAAAGCCTAATTACTAGTTCATTCACGGCACAATGTTTCTCCTGGTTTCCACGTCAGCGTCTGTTTGATCTAATAGAGATCTACGACTAATAACAGAGACATGTGAACGCTTCTCACTAGATCTTGCAGCGATGTTATTACTTCAGTGGCGAATTCAAATGCTTTATTTACTGGATCTCTCAGCGCTGTGTAGTAACAGTGTCGCTTGATCGAGATCGGCTCGCGCTCATAGAGCTCACGCTGCACAGATCTATGTTGCTGGTCCGAACTGATAAACGGTCCGTAATGCACAATATAATGAGTAGCGCATTTCGTTTCGCTTTCATTATGTTTGCCATGTGATGTTGCGCAACGTTGTGGTGGTCGCGCTCGCGCCAACGCGGATTTTGTCGGCAGGAAAAATGGTCCAAATAACCGTTCGGTTTGTATGCGTACCGAACCGGAAGCCTCGAACCGAAACGGTTCAATACGAATACACGTACCGTTACACCCCTAATATATATATATATATATATATACACATACATACATACAGTATATATGACTGTCCTCTTTATATATCATTCTGTTATTTATTTACTTCAATTCAAAATCACTGGTGAAATCTTCTGTTGCAATGAAAAAGCTTTCAAAATACATTGTATTGAAATGTCTTTGTGTTTCAATAATTAATGCATCAAAGTGTTAAATTCATTCCACAGCTTTTCGCCCAAAATCATCACAGAAAATGCTCAAATGTAGGTAGATTCCATCTGCGCTTAATTATCAGTAATTATCATTGGATTCGTCTAACAAGCATGACGTCATTGAATGGCAAAAGATTAAGAAAACAAGACGCATAAATAAAAACAATTATGAGCGTGAGATATGATCCCGGGTGAAAGAGCCGAGCACACTTTGCCCCGCCCACTCTCCAGTAATTAACACGCTAATTAAGGTAACGAGCCAGTGTTTTCATCAGTTAGAGAGAGAGGGGCGGAGAGATCTGATGACCTCGCTCATTATTATTTGTGTTTAATGACGACATCCTTCAGATAAACCAGTGTAAACTCATTAAAAACATGAGGGAATGACAGCGCTCGTTTAAATGATTTGTTCCACTACAAATTATTCAGAAATATTCCAGAGATTATTTCTCTGATCAAACTAAACATGTTTTTGGATATCCCGTTTTAATCTATAATCAATTTATTGTCTTCATGTCTTCATTTTCTATACTCTTAGGCGTTTGAGTTCTCAATGAGCAATGTTATTACTATATTATTAATATGTTATTACTATGTTATTACTATATTATTACTATGTTATTACTATGTTATAAATATATTATCACTATGTTATTACTATGGTAAGTTGAAGACTTACTTATTTGATCCAGCTTTTTTTCATTTGATTAGGTCTGAGAAGTGTTAGTGAAGGTTGTATGATTTTCTTGCTGTCATGTTTTGATGTTATTTTATGTATTTTAGTGTTATTTACTTTTGAAAGTGCTTTATAAATAAAAGTTGAAAGATAAGTTAAGTTTATTTGCATCCGGCTCTCAGTCTAAATAAATTGGTGAAAGACTCACTTGGAAAGATTTTTCACTCTGAAATTTTTAGTACATTTCACAAATAAATACAAAGAAATGTTTGCATAAATAATAAAGTTTCAGTTTATAAAGCTGAAGAATCCCTCCTTGATTTCTGACTCAAACAGATTTATTTGTACAGTTTAAAAGGCTGTATGGATCAGGAATGATATAAGGAAAATAAACAGATAATAGCAGTGTGTGAGTGTGATTATTTCAGTCGTTCTCAGCGTATAGAGTTGACAGAACGTTGAGTTTGAACCCAAAACAGATTGAGATCTCCCATTCAAGCTGACACACATTGCTAAAGATGCCAATGGTAATTAATTAGCATCTCGTTTGAAGGCGGAGCAACGGTAAGTGTGTGAGCCTCGGGCCAGCCGTGTGTGAGCCGCATCGGGTCAGAGCTCAAGCGCTGATCTACACCACACACACACACACACACACACACACACACACACACACACACACACACACACACACACACACACACACACACAAGAAGACATGTCGACAAACGCACAGCATGTTCTAATAATGTTTTGCTAAGTTATGAAACGTTATTTCTGAATGTTTTCTGAACGTTTAAAATGTCAAACTGTTTTGAAAACGTGTCGGTAACACGTTATTTTACAGTGTCCTGTAGTATTAACAGTAAATTATGCATAATTATATTCAACCCAACCATAACCATAATTATAGTAATGCATGTTGTTAAATAGTACTTAAATATGGTACACTGTAACAAGGACACATTAAAATAAAGTGTATCCAACATTGTATGTGAACATTCCCTTGTTTCATTCTTACAACACATTTACAACAATTACTTTTGATTGTTCTCTGAACGTAACATTTAAAAACCGGTAGACGAACTTCCAGATCAAAGTTCCATAAATTGAACACGTAAATTTACACTAAATATCAACTAACAAAATAAAACAAAAAAGATATAAAAGTAGCATTTAAATAAATGTTGTCATAGAAAATAAAATATATGTTTTGATTAAGATTCAGGGTTTAATCGCAAACACGATTAATCGATAACTTGAGCTCGAAACAAATTAATTTCCATCGGATTGAAAGATTTCAGACTTGAAGACATGAAATAATCCAATCAACATTAATTTATGTTAATTTTGCACAAAATACATGTAATGCACTTGTAAACTAATATGTGAATCTGATTGCAACATCTAAACCAAGTTCAAAATCTGAAATCAGATCAGAATTTTTTTGGAGTGACGAAAATTAGTGCATGTAAACTTGGGATGTCAATTTACATAAATTTACATAAATTCCCATAATTAATCGTTGTTTAAATGAAGGATCAATTAATGTATAATCGTTAAGATACCCATGGCATATCTGTATCTAAAGCCGGTGTGTCTCAAACATCAGACAACACACACATCACAGAGACATTGACATGATGCTTCGCTAAAGCAATAGAATTAATAAATTATTAATATTGATTGTTGATTAATCGTTAGCATCTATAATATAAACATACATAATGTCTCTGAAGAGAGTATCTGTCCTTCAAACTTATCAGCGTTTTATAACTGCACTCTGTGTGTGTGTGTGTGTGTGTGTGTGTGTGTGTGTGTGTGTGTGTGTGTGTGTGTGTGTGTGTGTGTGTGTGTGTGTGTGTGTGTGTGTGTGTGTGTGTGTGTGTGTGTGTGTTTCTGCCCTGGATCTGCAGTGTAAACGGACTGAACCTCATCCAGGCTGGAGATTATTAAAGGTATTATCTCGACCTCCAGGAGGGATTCGCTACAGGAGAGAGTCGACCTGCTCTTATTGTACCTGAAACACACACACACACACACACACACACACACACACACACACACACATACAGAGAGAGATACTCGCCAAACACCTCTAATCCGCTGTCAAACCCTATTTATGCTTCTCACACACACACACACACACACACACACACACACACACACACACACACACACACACACACACACACACACACACACACACACACACACACACACACACACACACGCTTTAGAGTCCCTCAGGTCCAGCAATTACAGCCACAGGAATCACACAGGCCAGAAACACAGCAAGGCCTTCAGAGGAGATAACATGACACACACACACACACACACACACACACACACACACACACACACACACACACACACACACACACACACACACACACACACACCACGCACGCACGCACCACACACACACACACACACACACACACACACACACACACACACACACACACACACACACACACACACACACACACACTCCAGCTTCTGTAGATGCACATCTGCTAAACACATGTCTGTCCTCAGCGCTGAATCTGATGTTCGGTCGGTATTAATGTTTCTGAAAGAGTTTCTTCTGCTCATCAAAGCTGCATTTATTTGATCTAAAAATACAGAAAAAACAGTGAAATATGATTCCAGAGTAAAACAGCTGTTTTCAATGTGAATATATAGTATAATAATATGAGTATTTGATGCTCAAGAAACATTATTATCAATGTTGAAAACAGTTCTGCTGCTTCACATTTCTGTGGAAACCGACATTTTTTTTTTTTTTCAGGATTCTTTGATGAATAGAGTTCAAAAGAACAGTATCTATTTTAAATAGAATATTTTGTAACATTATAAGTGTCATTACTGTCACCTTTAATGTGTCCTTGATGAATAAAAGTATTAATTTCTTTGAAAGAAAAGGTTACTGACCTCAAACTTTAGTGTATAAACTCTGAAAGTCTCTGACGCGCCACACAGAGAACATGCAGGGAAGATTCAGTGAAATTACTTCATTACACTTTATTATATTTCTTTTCTGTCAGTTATGTTACAGTGAAGAGCTCGACAGAAGAAAGACAGTCATATCCTCTATTCCTACAACTATTCATTTAAGACTGTGCTGAACTAAGGGTGTTTTCAGACCTGTAGTTCGGTTCATTTGGTACGGACTAAGGGCAAAAAATTTTCCTTTTCACACCACACTGATTGCTCTGGTCCGAATCAGTTGATGAGTTGATGAAACGGACCAAAATGCAGTCACGTGACAAGATCCACATCACTCGTTGGCCAGATGTGTCTTGAACATATTTCCACCGCTGCATTTCGATTGGTCAGAATTCACGTGCGGGAAAATTCCAACAGAACTCCCGGAAGTAAACAAAGAGGATGAAAATCCGGCAGACATGCGGAGAATTCGCTCACAATGTATGTTCAGTATCAGCACAAGCTTTATCCTTTCACAAATCCCAAATCATAAACAACAAAGTCTAGACGCGATTTAAATCAGAGATTCACTGTGCAGTGCGGACAACTTCAGTGTTCATGATGAGAGTTTTAGTGAGAGTGCAGAACGCGGTAAGTCTGTCATAGCTTAAAGGGAGTGATATTGACAATCTAAATGATAGTTTTGTTTGACTACGGCAGCTGGTTTAGTCCAAAAATGCGCAGTTATTTGACAATTGGGACTGTTTAGGTCGGATCACGTTCTCACCACAAACAAACTGCTCCAGAGTTCGTTTGAAAGCGTACCGAGTCCATCTCTTCGAGGAGGTCTCGGTACGCTTGTTTGATCCGCTTTTGTGGTGCGCACCTGAGTGCGATTGCTGCTTTCACACCTGCCCAAACGAACCGCACCAAGGGGGAAAACCAACTGTGTGATTCAACCCAACTAAATGAGGCAGGTGTGAAAGCACCCTAAGAGAGAGAGAGAGAGAGAGAGAGGTGTGTGTGTGTGTGTGTGTGTGTGTGTGTGTGTGTGTGTGTGTGTGTGTGTGTGTGTGTGTGTGTTGTGTGTGTGTGTGTGTGTGTGTGTGTGTGTGTGTGTGTGTGTGTGTGTGTGTGTGTGTGTGTGTGTGTGTGTGTGTGTGTGTGTGTGTGTGTGTGTGTGTGTGTGTGTGTGTGTGTGGTGTGTGTGTGTGTGTGTGTGTGTGTGTGTGTGTGTGTGTGGTGTGTGTGTGTGTGTGTGTGCATGTTATTCTCTTCCTCAATGACAGGAGAACCTCTCGCTTCTGTGACTCATCAAATCATAAAACACTACAAAGACAAATGTGTGACGATCCCGACGGCGCTCGTAAAGACTTATTTTATTTTATTCCATTTCTCACATGCAGACATTCGCCGTCCCAGCGTCCAGCGCACTGTTATGGGCGTGTAAAATAAATTATAGTTTCATTGTAAAGATGCAGGCACTTTAGAAAAGTGTGTCCAAATGGATTCGGCGTGTTTATGGAGACTGTTGTCCTGGGAAGTAAAAGGTATAAATTAGATAACAAATGTAGTTGAGTGTGTGTGTGTGTGTGTGTGTGTGTGTGTGTGTGTGTGTGTGTGTGTGTGTGTGTGTGTGTGTGTGTGTGTGTGTGTGTGTGTGTGTGTGTGTGTGTGTGTGTGTGTGTGTGTGTGTGTGTGTGTGTGTGTGTGTGTCATTGGTCTTATGCCCTCAGTTTAAATGTGAAATTCAGCACATGCAGATTCAGCAAACTTATGAGGGTCAGTCAAGACATGGCGGTCCAGATGGGTTTGGATGTCTCAAACACACCACACACACACACACACACACACACACACACACACACACACACACACACACACACACACACACACACACACACACACACACACACACACACCTCAACATCTGACCATCGACAAGTTCATCTCTGAAGATATGTAAGATGTTACTTATAGATGAATATCAATCATTTGACTTCAAATGTAAGACCCAGATTAATTTACAGCTGTAGATTAAATTCATATTTAATATATTAGTACAGTATGTGATCCTATAGACTGAGAAGCCCAAAAAATTTGATGACAAAGGGCCAAAAATCGAACATAACTGAACATAACTGAGGCTGAAACATTATATTCACTTATACTGTATTGTGTTATTTGCATGTTTTTAAAAAAATCTGATTCATTAATATGCTCTACATTTAAATGCTATTTTTTTTTAAATAATTTTCTAAATTAGAAATAGGGTTCTCTTACGAGAGGTTGTCTTGTATTGCGTAAGTTGCTTACGCTACGGGTAAAGTCATCTTTTTTTGAGATATGAAGCCAAAAAATTATCCTTAATTTTGTATTTATTGTCAACACAGTGCAGCAGCTAGCAGACCTAGAGCAGGCTGTCTAGCTCATTGGCTGCCCTGCGGCTACTGCAGCAGCCAACCAGTGATCCTCGCGTGATGTCACACCCACTACGCGTCACAGCCCGCTAGAATGGGCGTGACTTAGCGTGTAAAAGAACGGCTCGGAGGCTGCTTCCCTGGTTTTCATCTCTTCAGCGAAGCTCTACTCATCGCTGGATCCTGAGAGAAGCCGCCGCCATCGTAACCAGCGACCTGCAAGCAGAGGAAAGTGCCTGAAGAAGCCGGCCGCCTTCGCCGCCTTCAGCCTTCCGTGCAAGCTACGCTATCCGGCATCAGTATCCTTTGCTCTACTGTACGTGTTCGCCGCCATGACACTGTCTCGCACACTCACAGAGCCCACTCTCATAAAGCTGGCAAATGCCGCTCGAGTGTTGAATGTAGGAAACGTGCCCTCAACTCTGTGCTCATGCCTATTCGCTGCCCGCTCTGTCACACGGCCAAAACAGCCTCATATCGGTCAGGTTATGAACGTAAGTTACGTGCCCACGCATCACAAAGTTATCACAAAACATTCCCCGTTCAAAGCAATCGGGAGGTCTCACGTGAAACAGCCACCCATCGCTGTCAGCGAGCCGCCGTATTCCAGCCCTGAGGGCGCGCGCGCCGCACCCATTTCTCCGGTTCAGTTTTTCGAGCCCACGAAGTGCGGCGATCATGTGACCCCTAGCTATACATGTAGAAGCATGGGAAGCGATTCCGGGGGTATCAGAATGGGTGCTGAGCACAATAAGATGGGGCTATTCGCTACAGTTCGCTCTCCGTCCCCCACGCTTTCGAGCATGGACCGCGACGAAAGTGAAAGTGGAAGTAGCACATCCACTCCGCACAGAAATAGTGAAACTGCTGTGCAAAGGGGCCATAGAACTGGTACCTCCTTCTTTGAGTGAGTCAGGCTTTAACAGACGTTATTTTCTCGTACCCAAGAAGGACGGAGCTCTCAGACCTATCTTAGATCTGAGATATTTGAATAAAACTCTCATGAGAAGACCATTCAAAATGCTCACGACCAGACATATTCTCGCGCAAATTGGCCCGAGGGACAGGTTCATCTCTCTCGATCTGAAAGACGCCTACTTTCAGATTCAGATTATACCCCGTCACAGGCCATTCTTGAGATTCGCCTTCAGGTCAGGTAGATCAGTACACCGTCCTCCCGTTCGGCCTGTCTTTAGCACCCCGTACATTTACGAAGTGCATGGACACGGCACTCGCCCCCTTGAGAAATCAGGGCATGCGAATTCTGAACTATTTGGACGATTGGCTGATTCTGACACAGTCAGAGATAGAACCCTTATCTCACAGAACAGTGCTCCTCAGTCACCTGGAAAGCCTGGGTCTCACGGTCAACTGGACCAAGAGCTCATTACTGCCCAGTCAGTCAGTTTCCTTTCTGGGGATAGAACTGGACTCTGTGGCGCGCGCGCCGTGTTTGACACCTGGCTGCGTCTTTCCAGAAGGGCAACATCGCTTCTCTGAAAACATTTCAACATGTCTGTGGTGTCCTACGTGAACCGTCAGGGCGGTGTCAGATCCAGGAATCTCTGCGATCTGACGGAGCGCCTCCTCGTGTGGTGTCAGCATCATCTGCACTCGCTAAGAGCTGAGCAGAAGTTGTTTTGCGTCAAAAGACAACGCTTATTGCCCAATGTTCTTTTCGAAGGACGAGGATGCGCTGGCCCAAACATTTCCCTCCGGTCTCACTGTTGCCACAGGTAATCAAGAGACTCAGGGAAACGCGCCACTCTGTGCTCCTTATAGCCCTGCGATGGGAAAACAAATCTGGTTCCCGGACATCTGTCACGCACAGCCCCGTGGCCGATTCCGGTGAGGAGAGATCTCCTCTCTCAAGCGCGCGGTTCGATCTGGCATCCCCATCTAGAGCGCTGGTCTCTGCATGCATGGTTAATCAACGGGTACCCGTTGTCCTGCCAGAAGGGGTTATGAACATGATTACGCAGTCTAGAGCTCCCTCTACGAGGCGGCTCTACGCGTCTAAATGGTCGGTGTTCTCCAAATGGTGTGCTGATAGAAATCTGGACCCACGTACATGTGGGGTCTCGTGGCTGCTTAGCTTCCTTCAAGAGCTGTTGGATAAGGGCAGGTCCCCCTCCACGCTTAAAGTCTATGTGGCGGCTGTCGCAGCGTTCACTGAGTCGACGTGCGGCCAGTCATTAGGAAGGAACGAGCTTGTCATCCGCTTGCTTAGAGGAGCCAGGAGGATGAATCCACCACGACCCCCGTCGGTTCCTATGTGGGATCTTTCTTTGGTCCTTGAGGCCCTGAAAGCACATCCCTTTGAACCGATAGATTCCGTGGATCTAAATTACCTCACTCAAAACTGTTTTTCTGACAGCTCTGTCATCAATCAAACGTGTGGGGGACTTACACGCGCTGTCTGTCAGTGCTGCGTGTCTTGAGTTTGGACCAAATGACTCTAAAGTCATCCTCAAGCCAAGACATGGCTATGTCCCGAAGGTGATGGACACTCCCTTCAGAGCACAGGTCATTTCTCTATCGGCTCTGCCAGCATCCGATAGCGAGAGCGATGTTAATCTCCTCTGCCCGGTCAGGGCGCTAAGGGCTTACATTACGTGCTCCGCCCCTTTCAGGCGCTCAGAGCAGCTCTTTGGGTCTCGCCGCCTCGAAACAAAGCCTGTCCAGATGGATAGTGGACGCTATAGCGAATGCTTATGTGTCTAAAGGTCTGCAATACCCTTTGGGCGTCAGGGCTCATTCCACTAGAGGCATGGCCTCGTCGTGGGCTTGGTCCAGCGGGATTTCAATTCATGACATATGTGTGGCGGCGGGCTGGGCCTCCTCGTCCACCTTTGTTAGGTTCTATATAACCTGGAAGTTCTCGCCCTGCAGGCTAGACTTCTGCCAGTATGAGTGGGATGTATGTTCTGCCCAGATCTGATCGTGCGCAGGCTACTCTCACATGACTTAGCTCTCCTGGTTGAGCTGCACTATATTGGATTGATATGCTTTATATAGACCGGCAACGCCGCTCTGTATTTCCCTATGGGTGCTTATGTACATGTGCCGGCCCGCGTTGCTGGCCACCTGATTCCCGCTTATCTATGTTCCCCGGGATTCCCTGGGACTCATGAAGTGGATGCTTGGCATGCACGGTGTTGACAAGGGGTTCCCGTAGCGTAAGCAACTTACGCAATATGAGAGAACCTCTCGTAAGAGAACGAATCGGTTACCAAACGTAACCTAGGTTCTCTGTAGATGAGGAAACGAGTATTGCGTAACCTGCCGTGCTCGCGCCACGAGCGACTTTCGCTTCAGACGATGAAAACCAGGGAAGCAGCCTTCCGCTTATATACGCTAAGCCATGCCCATTCTGGTGGGCTGTGATGTCGGGCTCACTGGTAGGCTGCTGCACTGCATTGTGTAACAATTCAATGTGTTTGAGTTCTGTTTTTGTGATCTTGGTTTCCCCCTGTCTTTGTGGTTTTTGGTTTAGTCTTGTTAAGTTTTCCCGCTCCTCGTTTGTGTTCAGTTTTATCACCTGTGTTCAGTTTATTATTCAATCATTCCATGTGTATTTAAGCCCTGTGTTTTCTCCCAGTGTTTGTCGATCGTCGTCTATGTTTGGTTGTGTGTGAATCTTGAAGTCCTGGAGTTTTGTTCTTGTTTCATTTTGGAAAGTTTCATTTTGTCATTAAAAATATTATCTTTGAAATTCCGTGCCCTCGTCTTCAGTCACCTGCACACCAACCCTGACAGAACGATCGACCTGAACAAAAGATGGAGAGCTGGAAGCAGGCCTTCATGGGAACCCGGATGGCCGTATTTCGCGGGACCCGTGGAGGTCGTAGAAGGGGATATGATCGAGTTCTGGTGGTCCCGAGTCCAGTATGGCCTGAGCCCATTGCGTGCCCGCCAGAGCCTGAGTCTGACCCTTATCATGATCTACCTGAGCTTCTTCCCCCAGAGCCTTCACCGCTGGTCCCGACCAGCCCAGTCAAGCCTTCACCGCTGGTCCCGTCCAGTCCAGTCAAGCCTTCACCGCTGGTCCCGTCCAGCCCAATCAAGCCTTCACCGCTGGTCCCGTCCAGCCCAGTCAAGCCTTCACCGCTGGTCCCGTCCAGCCCAGTCAAGCCTTCACCGCTGGTCCCGTCCAGCCCAGTCAAGCCTTCACCGCTGGTCCCGTCCAGCCCAGTCAAGCCTTCGCCGCTGGCCCGTCCAGCCCAGTTGAGCCTTCGCCGCTGGGCCCGTCCAGCGTCCACCAGAGACCGTCCAGCCAGAGACCGTCCAGCCAGAGACCGTCCAGCCAGAGACCGTCCAGCCAGAGACCGTCCAGCCAGAGACCGTCCAGCCAGAGACCGTTGCCTGCCCACCAGAGTATGAAGCTAGCCCCAAGCTCCCTGATGTACTGGCCCCATCTAGTTCCGAGTCCCATGAAGCGCCAGAGCCAGAGCCCGTTGACCCAGAGCCAGAGCCCGTTGACCCGGCGCCAGCGCTAGAGCCCGTTGACCCAGAGCCAGAGCCCGTTGACCCAACGCCAGAGCCAGAGCCCGTTGACCCAGCGCCAGAGCCAGAGCCCGTTGACCCAGCGCCAGAGCCAGAGCCCGTTGACCCAGCGCCAGAGCCAGAGCCCGTTGACCCAGCGCCAGAGCCAGAGCCCGTTGACCCAGCGCCAGAGCCAGAGCCCGTTGACCCAGCGCCAGAGCCAGAGCCCGTTGACCCAGAGCCAGAGCCCGTTGACCCAGAGCCAGAGCCCGTTGACCCAGACCCAGAGCCCGTTGACCCAGACCCCGTTGACCCAGCGCCCGTTGATGTCAAGTCTGTTCCCGTTCCTGAACCTGTCTTTCTCCCCAAGAAAATTTTGGGGGGGGGCTATACGCCTTCGCCGTGGCCGGCCAAAGATCCACGGAGGCCCGAAAAAATAACACCGCCATGGCCACCCGAAGGGTCCTCACCGCCATGGCCACCCGAAGGGTCCCTCACCGCCATGGCCACCCGAAGGGTCCTCACCGCCATGGCCACCCGAAGGGTCCTCACCGCCATGGCCACCCGAAGGGTCCTCACCGCCATGGCCACCCGAAGGGTCCTCACCGCCATGGCCACCCGAAGGGTCTTCACCACCACGGCCACCTGAAGGGTCTTCACCGCCGTGGCCACCTGAAGAGCCTGCACCGCCATGGCCACCCGAGGGTCCCCACAGCACCGCCCTGGACGCCCGAGGGTCCCACAGCTCCGCCTTGGACGCCCGAGGGTCCCACACCCTCCGCCCTGGACGCCCGAGGGTCCCACAGCTCCGCCCTGGACGCCCGAGGGTCCCACAGCTCCGCCCTGGACGCCCGAGGGTCCCACAGCTCCGCCCTGGACGCCCGAGGGTCCCACAGCTCCGCCCTGGACGCCCGAGGGTCCCACAGCTCCGCCCTGGACGCCCGAGGTTCAGCCTGCACCGTCGTGGCCACGCCCACAGCCTGCTCCGCCTTGGTCACGCCCACAGCCTGCTCCGCCTTGGCCACGCCCACAGCCTGCACCGTCGTGGCCACGCCCACAGCCTGCACCGTCGTGGCCACGCCCACAGCCTGCACCGTCGTGGCCACGCCCACAGCCTGCTCCGCCGTGGCCACGCCCACAGCCTGCTCCGCCCTGGAGGCTTCCTGGACCTGCACCATGCCCTCATCAGCCTCCAGGGCGCCCACCCTCCCACCCCTTTGGATGTTATACGGCGCGAGGTCGCGCCTTCGGGGAGGGGGGAGGTACTGTAACAATTCAATGTGTTTGAGTTCTGTTTTTGTGATCTTGGTTTCCCCCTGTCTTTGTGGTTTTTGGTTTAGTCCTGTTAAGTTTTCCCGCTCCTCGTTTGTGTTCAGTTTTATCACCTGTGTTCAGTTTATTATTCAATCATTCCATGTGTATTTAAGCCCTGTGTTTTCTCCCAGTGTTTGTCGATCGTCGTCTATGTATGGTTGTGTGTGAATCTTGAAGTCCTGGAGTTTTGTTCTTGTTTCATTTTGGAAAGTTTCATTTTGTCATTAAATATATTATCTTTGAAATTCCGTGCCCTCGTCTTCAGTCCCTGCACACCAACCCTGACACGATTCGACCTAAAAAAGAAAAGTTAAGGATATGCAGGCTTCATGGAAAGATGACTTTACTCGCGGAGCAACTACCACTGCCCTCTTAGAGTAACGAGGGTTATCGTAGATGTTACGTGTACCGTATTCCAGTAAAACTAGAACCATTGCATCCTTGTCCTAAGAATAAAAACATGATGTTTCAGTATCCCAAGGACACCTGAGTTCTTTCCCATTTGAATTACCTAACTAGTCCCAAACCAAAATCAAATCTAAAATCACAATGTTATCAGTCAAGTTCCAAGTAATAGATATAGACCCTAGATCAGACCGCCAGTCCAATTCAACATCTCACCGTCCTAGATATTCAATCCAGTAACCTTAACCCTGTCCCTCAAGCCCAGTCAACCCAACCGCTGTTCCGTCCAGCCATTCAATGCCCTTCATAACTGTCATTCCAGGCCAGCTCCAAACCCTATTCTCCGACCCGTCCAGCCCAGTGAGGAGACTAGCCGACGGGCGTAGAGACGAGCAGAGAGACGTCCAGAGAGGACGCGAGCAGAGAGAGCGAGGAGCAGAGAGTCAGCAGAGACGCAGACAGAGAGAGAGGACCGCAGAGAGACGGTGTGCCACAGAGATGAAGCAGCCAGAGCTCTGGATGGAACAACATTCACATCTAAATTGAACCCATTGGTAGCCGAGCCAGAGTCGTTAGTCAAACCCGTCCCATGAATGATCCCGGCTCTATTAGGTGGCGTTGTGAGCAGAGCAGAGAGTTAGACCGAACGCAGAGCAGAGCCGTTGACGAGCAGAAGCAGAAGACGTGACCCAGAGAAGAGAGACAGAGGACGAGTGAGCCAGGACGAGAGCGAGCCTCTGAAGCCACAGCCAGCCCTTGTCACCCAGCGCCAGCGAGGCCTTGAACACTCCATACCCAGAGCCGTTGACCAGAGCCAAGCCCGTTGACCCAGAGCCAGAGCCCGTTGACCCAGACCCAGAGCCCGTTGACCCAGACCCCGTTGACCCAGCGCCCGTTGATGTCAAGTCTGTTCCCGTTCCTGAACCTGTCTTTCTCCCCAAGAAAATTTTGGGGGGGGCTATACGCCTTCGCCGTGGCCGGCCAAAGATCCACGGAGGCCCGAAAAAATAACACCGCCATGGCCACCCGAAGGGTCCTCACCGCCATGGCCACCCGAAGGGTCCTCACCGCCATGGCCACCCGAAGGGTCCTCACCGCCATGGCCACCCGAAGGGTCCTCACCGCCATGGCCACCCGAAGGGTCCTCACCGCCATGGCCACCCGAAGGGTCCTCACCGCCATGGCCACCCGAAGGGTCTTCACCACCACGGCCACCTGAAGGGTCTTCACCGCCGTGGCCACCTGAAGAGCCTGCACCGCCATGGCCACCCGAGGGTCCCACAGCACCGCCCTGGACGCCCGAGGGTCCCACAGCTCCGCCTTGGACGCCCGAGGGTCCCACAGCTCCGCCCTGGACGCCCGAGGGTCCCACAGCTCCGCCCTGGACGCCCGAGGGTCCCACAGCTCCGCCCTGGACGCCCGAGGGTCCCACAGCTCCGCCCTGGACGCCCGAGGGTCCCACAGCTCCGCCCTGGACGCCCGAGGGTCCCACAGCTCCGCCCTGGACGCCCGAGGTTCAGCCTGCACCGTCGTGGCCACGCCCACAGCCTGCTCCGCCTTGGTCACGCCCACAGCCTGCTCCGCCTTGGCCACGCCCACAGCCTGCACCGTCGTGGCCACGCCCACAGCCTGCACCGTCGTGGCCACGCCCACAGCCTGCACCGTCGTGGCCACGCCCACAGCCTGCTCCGCCGTGGCCACGCCCACAGCCTGCTCCGCCCTGGAGGCTTCCTGGACCTGCACCATGCCCTCATCAGCCTCCAGGGCGCCCACCCTCCCACCCCTTTGGATGTTATACGGCGCGAGGTCGCGCCTTCGGGGAGGGGGGAGGTACTGTAACAATTCAATGTGTTTGAGTTCTGTTTTTGTGATCTTGGTTTCCCCCTGTCTTTGTGGTTTTTGGTTTAGTCCTGTTAAGTTTTCCCGCTCCTCGTTTGTGTTCAGTTTTATCACCTGTGTTCAGTTTATTATTCAATCATTCCATGTGTATTTAAGCCCTGTGTTTTCTCCCAGTGTTTGTCGATCGTCGTCTATGTATGGTTGTGTGTGAATCTTGAAGTCCTGGAGTTTTGTTCTTGTTTCATTTTGAAAGTTTCATTTTGTCATTAAATATATTATCTTTGAAATTCCGTTGCCCTCGTCTTCAGTCACCTGCACACCAACCCTGACACATTGACAATAAAAACAAAATTAAGGATAATTTTTTGGCTCGAGAAAAGATGACTTTACCCGCAGCGTGAGCAACTTACGCAATGCTTGTTCCCTCTTCTAGAGAGAACCGAGGTTACGTACGTAATCGATTACGTTATTGTCATTAGTAAAAACTAAAACCATTGAAAATAAAATCTTTGTTACGTAAAATATAAAAACATGATGTTTCAGTTCCCAAGGCAACATTTCTGTTTTCCATTTAATTTACTAAAGTACTAAATTAGCTCAAACTAAAATAAAAATTACTAAAATCACATAATAGTTTATATGTAATATATCTATAGATATAGATATAGACCCTATAGATCAGAACCTGCCGTCTGTATTTACATCTCACTGTCACTGTAGATTAATTTCAGATGCACGTATTAGTCTAACCTCATAACCCTCATAAATACACCAATAACCCAAACTCTGCTGATTTGCATTCAGCCTTTAATGTCAGTCATTAATGTCATTAATCAGTGGGGTCAGCATCCTAAACCCATATTCTCGAACCCGAGAGAGAGAGAGAGAGAGAGAGAGAGAGAGAGAGAGAGAGAGAGAGAGAGAGAGAGAAAAGAGAGAGAGAGAGAGGAGAGAGAGAGAGAGAGAGAGAGAGAGAGAGAGAGAGAGAGAGAGAGAGAGAGAGAGAGAGAGAGAGAGAGAGAGAGAAGAGAGAGAGAGAGAGAGAGAGGTTTTGAGGGAAGGAAAACAACATTTCACATTCACAGATGAACCCAATTTGGTGTGGTTTGGAGTGTAATTTAGATCAAACATCTCCATGTAAATGAGTCAGGCTTTCTTAATTAGGTGGTTGTGCAGAAAGAGAAGAGAGAGAGAGAGAGAGAGAGAGAGAGAGAGAGAGAGAGAGAGAGAAGAGAGAGAGAGAGAGAGAGAGAGAGAGAGAGAGAGAGAGAGGGGAGAGAGGGTGTGGCATCTGAAGCCACAGGCTCCGCCCCTTCCTGTTCTGACCCAACCCTCCGCTGTGATTGGCTGAGACACTCATTCCCATGGTGATCAGTAAGTAAATAGGTCATTCCTCTCTGATTTAGCTGTGTGTAGAGACACACGCTGCCAACAAGCTGCAATACACACTAATGCCAAAAACACTGAACGCCAGCCAAGCACTGACACACACACACAC
Organism: Chrosomus eos; assembly: GCA_036326025.1. NCBI lineage: Eukaryota > Metazoa > Chordata > Actinopteri > Cypriniformes > Leuciscidae > Chrosomus > Chrosomus eos. The sequence continues at coordinate 1,223,080 of CM070828.1, forward strand.
ATATGCACACACTCATAAATGACACACACTATGTAACCCATTACTTGAGTGTGTGTCTGAACACACTGGGTCTGTCGGATGTGTTTTGTACATATATAAGCGAGAGACACACAGGCTCGTCCACAGTAATGTCGGATCTTAGATGATTTAACGGCCCTGGGTTACAGGAGCCACCTGGACCACCAGCGAGACCGAGAGTGTGTGTGTGTGTGTGTGTGTGTGTGTGTGTGTGTGTGTGTGTGTGTGTGTGTGTGTGTGTGTGTGTGTGTGTGTGTGTGTGTGTGTGTGTGGTGTGTGTGTGTGTGTGTGTGTGTGTATGAACACATGTGCTGTTACTCTGATGATCTCTTTACTCCGTGTCTGCACAGTAAAAAAACACACAAAAAACATGTTGGGTTTTATTTTAACCCAACTGGCTTTTAACCCAATGCATTTGGTTAACATTATCTCACAGTTGGGAAGGTGCTATATCACCCCATAGTTGGGTTACTCGTTGGTTTATTTTTAACCCATCATTATTGAGTGAGTGCATACATAATGCAATATGAGATAATAATGCCTTAATATGCCCTTAATATATGTAACAGGTATATCAATTATACTGTTGAATGTATGTATTGTTAAGTATAATTCACACAAAATTGTTAATGTACACAGACCTGATGCAGTGCTGTACTCTTTAATTGTTGTGATGTCATCATGAGCCAATATGTCTTTTCAGTGTGTATGTGTATGATATACATTTATTAATGTTTCTGAAAGAGTCTCTTCTGCTCATCAAACCTGCATTTATTTGATCAAAAATACAGTAAAACAGTGAAATATTATTGTAATGTAAATCAGCTGTTTTCTGTGTGAATATATAGTAAAGTGTAATTTATTCCTGTGATCAAAGCTGAATTTATCATCATTACTCCAGTCTTCAGTGTCACATGATCCTTCAGAAATCACTATAATATGATGATCTGATGCTCAAGAAACATTTATGATTATTATCAGTGTTGAAATATTGATAATATACATAATTACAGTCATAGAGTAATGAGTTTTTCAATCGTGTGTTTAAAGGAATAAAAGTGTCTCCATTCTTGAAATCTGCCTGATTTCACACACACACACACACACACACACACACACACACACACACACACCACACACACACACACACACACACACACACACACACACCACACACACACACACACACACACACACACACACACACACACACACACACACACACACACACACACACACACACACACACACACACACACAGTGGATATATCATAAACTTACACTGTTTTCATATAAAGTCAATAATTATGAATACAGACCCAGCGAACAGTGAACGTTCTTCCAGGAACATTAATAAACATTCGTTCAGTTCTCCGGTCTTTAATAATGTTCTCAAAACATTATTTATAAATCGTTCATTGAACGTTTTTTCTGAAATATTTTAGTTGGACGTTCATCTAACATTTTTAAAAGGTTGCTTGTTTCAGAATGTTAAAAAGTAATGTTCCCATAATATTTGAAGAATGAAAACATTCCCATAATGTTTCTCTAGCGTTCCCATAATGAAGAGAAGCGTTGAGTTATCGCAGTCAGACAGAAGCTGAGGGAGATCTCACACAACCCAACGTCTCCAGGCTACCACACACACACACACACACACACACACAACACACACACACACACACACACACACACGACACAATCACTGCGCCGGGTTCTGGCAGTGTTTCAACGTCATGAATTTCATATTAACTGAAATAAAAGCTGTGAGTTTGTCATGTGAGAACGCTCAATAATGTCCTCTGTCACTCGAGGACGAGATGAAAACATCCACAATGCCAAGACAGCCTCTCCTTCACGTCTCTGGCTTCTCCTAAACAGAAATGAGTTTATAGTGTCCCTA
>CM070828.1:1230000-1232500 GCA_036326025.1 Chrosomus eos
GAACCCCTATGGAGGAACCCCTATGGAGAAACCCCTATGGATGAACCCCTATGGAGGAACCCCTATGGAGAAACCCCTATGGAGGAACCCCTATGGAGGAACCCCTATGGAGAAACCCCTATGGCGGAACCCCTATGGTGGAACCCCTATGGAGAAACCCCTATGGAGAAACCCCTATGGAGGAACCCCTATAGCGGAACCCCTATGGAGAAACCCCTATGGAGGAACCCCTATGCCGAAACACCTATGGAGGAACCCCTATGGAGAAACCCCTATGGAGAAACCCCTATGGAGAAACCCATATGGCGAAACCTCTATGGCGGCACCCCTATGGAGAAACCCCTATGGAGAAACCCCTATGGAGAAACCCCTATGGAGGAACCCCTATAGCGGAACCCCTATGGAGAAACCCCTATGGAGGAACCCCTATGCCGAAACACCTATGGAGGAACCCCTATGGCGGAACCCCTATGGAGAAACCCCTATGGAGAAACCCCTATGGAGAAACCCATATGGCGAAACCTCTATGGCGGAACCCCTATGGAGAAACCCCTATGGAGAAACCCCTATGGAGAAACCCATATGGCGAAACCTCTATGGCGGCACCCTATGGCGGAACCCCAATGGAGAAACCTCTATGGCGAAACCCTATGGCCATCGCGGAAATCAACCTTCGCAGCAATTGCATTAGAATGGCATTACATAAAGTGAACAGCCATAACTAAACGTAACAAGAATAGAGATATAATATAAATAACAATACATTACCTCGTCAGTGAACATGTTATCTGCTGGAGATGCTAGATGACTGGTTGACATTGACAACGACAACAACTCCCATGAGCCCACGCTCTTTCCCGACGTCATCAAAGTATGTCTTTTGTTATTATTTTGATTGAGTGACCCCTGGTGGCCAAAAATTACATACTGTACATTTAAATCTGTCACAGTTATTCACCGTATATATTACGGAAACTTTCTGTGAACCAATTAACAGTTTTTCACGTTTTCACGGGTCTTTTCCCGTTAAAATCCCGATAATGTTTTACAGTGCAGAGAGACGAGAGAGACGCTACTGAGACACAGAACACACACAGAACACACACGAACACACTGAAGTGTCCACTAGTGTCTCCGCTGGGAAGACAGGACACAAAACATTACATGAACGATGTATATATAATGTTTTTTTTACATTATTCCTTCCCTTTCCTTTCACATATGTACAGATAATACATTATCACAATGATTCCAGTTCGCATGGATCCGTGGAAACAACTAATAATTCTGTATTATTCTACCAGACAAGTCATTTGTTGAGGTAAATGTGTAGAGAAAGACACACCTAGGGCTCTATCTTGCACCCGGCGCAAATGACTTTGTACACTGACGCATGTATCATTCCTATTTTGCACCCACGCAAAGCGGGCTTTTCCCTCCACAGACGCGCGTCGGTAAACTAGGAAATGAACTTTGAGCTTTAAAAATGAACGAGCTCCCTGGGCGGGTCGGCGCAAAAAGGAGGCGTGTTTCGGCGCAAACATTCCCTAGTGCTATTTTGCACTTCCAGAAAACAATTCCGCCACTGACCAGAAAAAACCTGGTCTAAAGTCAATGGCGCGTTGCACGTTGTTCATAATTTTAAGTGTGCATGCTTGGCCATAATGTAGCGGGTGCACAACGGGCATACACTTTGATTCTCTCATCAACACAGATGCAGCAGTTTTTATTTTTGCAAATCATACATTATCCGCCATAATAATAACAATCCGCCATGCAACATGCGCACCTGCTCTTAAAGGGTATGTTGGATGACGCTCTGATTGGTTTATTTCACGTTGCGCCCAAACCACACCTATGAATAATTAAGCTATTTCAGACCAACCCCTTTTAAACTTGCGTCGGGCGCAAGAGTCATTTATCCCGCCGGTAAAATAGCAACAGCGCCCAAGACCCGCCCACAAAGTTACTTGCGCTTCGCGCTTGACACTTGCCTTTCAGATCGTTAAAATAGGGCCCATTCACTCAAACACTCATATCTATAGACTAAACCCGTGATACGCATGTGTGCCGCCAGCGTCTCAGATTCACGTTTGTGAAGTTTACACAGAGATGATCATGCTTAAAACATTTCTCAAAACTTGATCCTGTTTTAAAGTGTGTGTTCTCAAGCTCCAAACAATGGTGTGTGTATAGGAACGTCCAGAACACATTAAAGTTTCTGTTTTCTGTGAGAATGATGTGTGTTAGCGGCCGCTAAGTTAATAACTAATGATCTTTACAACGGAAGTGAATCAATCAAAACTAACTTTATCTGGACAATAACTTTATTCTAGATCTGCTGTAAAGCCTAAACAATCTCTGTTACTGTAATCTCCTGTTATCACTGTAAAGCTGCTGTCAAACTCTAGAGTGTTAAAGCGCTGTAGAAATGGAGACTCGACTGAGTTCTGGTGTACGGCCTGTGGTTCGGTATGTTTTGGTGTGTGTCTGCGCAGTG
>CM070828.1:1237500-1247500 GCA_036326025.1 Chrosomus eos
GTGTGTGTGTGTGTGTGTGTGTGTGTGTTTCAGGTGTGTGAATCACTGTCACGATCTCTTGACAAGAGAGAAACATTAACTGATAACTGCTGTCTCTCTCTCCACTGAGGATACATATTCTCTGAGCCCAACATTTGTTTTATAACCTTTTTATTGCACATTAATTTATCAGCGCAAGATCTCTGAAATATAGCGGCAAACTGTACGACTCTCCTATAACCTAACCTGTTTAAGCAAGGGGGAGCCGTTGTACTTTCCCCTAACACCTAACCTATTCGTGTTTCCCTCACAAAACCCCGGAAAACACCCAGAGAAACGAACAGTCTCTGTCCTGCTGGCGGTTTCATCACTTCTGCTGATGGACTCAAGTTTATTCCAAAGAAAATAAGTGTGTGTTCATAATGTTGCATCGGAGTGTAATAACTCGCTCTGATGTTTCATCTATCCGTCACATAGAGACACGTTTAAAGTCCCGCCTGCAAATGTTCTCGCTGAACGTCATGTTTCTCACAGAAATACAGTAGTACAATGAGTTGAGAACAGTTTCTCACATCGACTTTGAAACAGTGAGTCTGTTCCTCTAATAATGACTGTTTTTATGTGGAGTCCAACATTCTAATCTGAGAAATGAAGCCTACCCGGAAGTGCGAAAAACTGCAGTACATGTAAACTCCGCTAGGGGCAGGTCCCAAAAGGGAGCAAATGTCCATAGACCCCATGTTAAAATGTCCGTTTTCACAGCATAAATGCATGTTTTTACAGGTTGGTCTCATGGACTTGTATTGTATTTTTCGATAGGTTCCGAGTGCCTGACAACTGTGAGGGGGTGAATTTTTTCTAACTTGTTAGTTTAGATCGTATTTATATATAAAATGTATGACAAATAAGGCCGTGGTAAACTTTGATTGACAGCTGATAACGGGCTGCGCCGAGTGGAAATGTGACGTCTCGGCCGTGATCTGACCCAACACGTCACACCACCTCTGTGTCCTTTCTGAACATTTCTATTGAAATATCGTACATAAAATGGGTTGCTCTGCTATAAACTGCACTAACCGACACTGTAGGAGGACTTCGCTCCATTTTTTCCGGTAAGTGACATTCCACTAATATTTCACGTAACGTTAGATAGCACTATTTAGCATCAATGTTTGTGGGCAGTGGCACTGCAACAGTTAGCATTAAATCGCCTCAGATAAGTTAGGTACTTTACCTATAGTTATACGTTAACCGGTTATAACTGACGTTTGAAACACTGTAAATGCGTCTGCCAAATGAATAAATGTAACATAAGAATAGACAGATATGTCCCACATTGGAGTGTTAATATATTTTGAGCATTTTTAAAATACTATTTTGAGCATTGACAGATGGGTTGTACTCTAGCAGTGAATGTAGTAGCCATAGACTGTGAAAAGTAGCCTAGTCTGCCAGTGGATCTTGTAATGTTACAGATAGCTAAGGCTGCTTGGCTGAAGAGGCGTGTCCACCGGCCGGCTCAGGCTCACACAAATATGGCTTGGCCAGAAGGGGGAGGGGTTAGGCTTTCCCAAGTTTTTCAAAGATGGCGCCGCCCATACCCCCCCATAAACGGCCTCAAAACCGTTATTCAGAAAGTCTACGGGTGACGTCACAGACGCTTTGTTCATTTTTTTTACAGTCTATGGTGGAGTCGCACATTAAAGTGTGTGGTAGATTTTTCCCTTCATTCAAACCTGACTTAAGTCTACCTGGGTCGTTACTCTAGCTCGTCTCCTGATCAACGTTCAGTAATATTTACACTCTAGCTCGTCTCCTGATAGACGTTCAATAATATTACCAATAAAAACCTGAGATATTGTGATTCAATAAATCAATTAAAACCTGAGACGTTGTGATTAAGACCTTAGAATTCATGGTCGGCGATGGTCGCATCAGGCATTTATCTCCCACTCTGACGCTCCGCATCGGATGTCTCCACATAGAGGAGATCACGTTCATGGTGCTGGAAGGATCCACTGCGGATCTGATCCTGGGATGCCCGAGGATGTCACAACACCAATCTCACATAAACTGGAACACCGGTGAAATCCTGCGATGGGGTGATGCCTGCTTCCAATCCTGTCTCTCTTCAGTCCCGAAGCCATCTAACACTCACTCTACTTCATCCACTGTTCCTGAACGATCATCATTCTCCATCAACTCCACCTCCATCGAAAGTCCAGAGGTAGTTCATCAGATACAGATCCCTCCAGAGTGCCGGGCGTTCCAGGATGTCTTCAGGAAACAGCTAGCAACTCAACTTCCACCACATCGGCCATGGGACTGTGCAATAGACCTACTACCCAAGTGTAGAGTCAAGTCAAGTCAAGTTTTATTCATAGAGCACAAGTTTAACACAACCGTAGTTGATCCAAAGTGCTTTCCATTACAATAAAATAAAATAAATAAAAATAAAGAGAAAAATAGTTGAAAAAAGGAGATAAAATCAAGTATCAAAATCATTCAGTGTATACATATGTCACAGTCCTCGTCTGCACCAGTCTGTCTTTGTGTCTACACTACACTTCCCAGAATCCTCCTCGTCTCCACACCTGTATTCACTCCCTCACTTACCAGCCTGTCCCTCGTTATCATCATCTGTGTCACCTGTCTTCACCTTGTTAGTGTTCATTTGGATCTGTATTTAGTTCACTCTGTTTCAGTCTGTCCTTGTCGGTTCTTGGGTCTTCTATGTACTGTTTTGTGAGTGTTTCTGCCCGTCATCCCTGTACATGTATTGGAATATAAGTAAATGTTTGCATTGGAGCCGTTTGCCTCAGCCTCCTTCTTCAACCCGCACCACAACCCGTGACAGAAGAACCGACCAAACAAAATGAGCTGGGAGCTCGCCGGGCAGATCGCGGCACTGGCTTTGGATAGCCGCGATCTGTTCACATTCACCTGGAGGTTTGTTCCTCTGGCTGCCTCCAGCCCTCTGGACGACAGGGCCATCATGGCATGTTATCGGCTGGGGGTGAAGACCGTGGACCCGAGGGAGCTCCCAGACATCTCCGGCCTAGACTGGAGAGAGGCACTCTCCCGATGCCTGGAGAGCTTCCTCCCATGGCATGTCATGACCTCCAGCCCAGTCAAGCCAGAGACCGTCCAGCCAGAGATCGTCCAGCCAGAGACCGTCCAGCCAGAGACCGTCCAGCCAGAGACCGTCCAGCCAGAGACCGTCCAGCCAGAGACCGTCCAGCCAGAGACCGTCCAGCCAGAGACCTCTTCCCCGCTGGTCCCGTCCAGCCCTGCCGAGCCCTCACCGCTGGTCCCGTCCAGCCCTGCCGAGCCCTCACCGCTGGTCCCGTCCAGCCCTGCCGAGCCCTCTTCACCTTGTTAGTGTTCATTTGGATCTGTATTTAGTTCACTCTGTTTCAGTCTGTCCTTGTCGGTTCTTGGGTCTTCTATGTACTGTTTTGTGAGTGTTTCTGCCCGTCATCCCTGTACATGTATTGGAATATAAGTAAATGTTTGCATTGGAGCCGTTTGCCTCAGCCTCCTTCTTCAACCCGCACCACAACCCGTGACAACATACATACCGTAGAAGACAGACTAATTTAAAATACATAGGCTACACAACATTACTCGAATGCAAGAGAGTAAAAATAGGTTTTTAAGCAGGATTTAAAAGCAACCAGAGAGGTCCTGATGGTTAAAGGTAAACTTTTCCAGAGCTTTGAGGCCACTACAGAGAAAGCTCAATCACAGAGTATATCCACTGTCAATCCCGAAGGCCATGGAGGAGTACACCCAGGAGGCACTACAGCAACAACTCATCCGTCCATCAACATCCCCTGCCGCTTCCAGTTTCTGCTTTGTCTCCAAGAAGGACGGAGGCTTGAGGACGGAGGCTTACCTTCATCTCAACTCTCACACAGTTAAGTACAGTTATCCACTCCTTCTGGTCCCAGCCGCCCTGGAGCAGCTGAGGGGAGCTCGCATCTTCTCGAAACTGGACCTGCGTAGCGCTTACAACCTCATTCGTATACGCAGAGGAGACGAGTGGAAGACCGCCTTCATCACCCCTTCAGGCCACTATGAATTCCGGGTCATACCGCATGGCCTGTCCAACTCTCCAGCAGTGTTCCAAGGCTATATGAATGAGGTGTACCGTGAGTTCCTTCATCGGTTCGTCGTGGTCTATATTAGCCGCGTTTCCACTGCCGGGCCAGGGCCGAGCCGTGCTGGTGCGTGCCAGGGCCAGTCGCGTTTCCACTGTCACTTCCGGGCCAGCTCGGGCTAGAGGCGTGCTCAAGGTAAAAGGCGGAGTTTATCGGTGTTATGGAACGTTATGATCTGAAGCAAGATGCACATTTCACTGTTTTATATCGCGAAAAATAATCGCTGCTCGAAATGGAGAATCGCCTGTACTGGTCTGTCGAAGATACCAAGCTCTTCTGAGCATTTGGGCAGAAGAATGATGAAGAAACGAGGACGTTATAAAATGCATCGATGCTGAACTTTCTAAGCTAAGCATTCAGCGAGCAACGTTTCAAGTTCCGGAAAAATAAACAAGTTGCGGGTGCAGTATATTGTACAAGTCGATTAAAACGCACAATGGACAAAGCGAAGCTCAGAGAAGGGACTTTCCATGGTTCGACTTGATGTACGGTGACCCAGCACCGTCCACTCGCGAGACAATCGGGACACTATTGCAGCCACGGCCGGTGAGTTAATATACATGCAATCTTACTATTATAAATAAATTCATAATACCCGCTGAAATGGGTTGGGTTGTATTGTATTGTATGACGTTTGATCCAGAAAGGCGTGTTGGGGCAGGGTTTAGGGCAGGGCTGCAGGGCTACTGGCCCGGCAGTGGAAACGCGAGCCCGGTGCTTGAGGCCCGAGGCCACGGGCTCGGCTCGGCTCGCTGTTAGCTCTGGCCCGGCCCTGGCCCGGCAGTGGAAACGCGAGCCCGGTGCTTGAGGCCCGAGGCCACGGGCTTGGCTCGGCTCGCTGTTAGCTCTGGCCCGGCAGTGGAAACGCGAGCCCGGTGCTTGAGGCCCGAGGCCACGGGCTCGGCTCGGCTCGCTGTTAGCTCTGGCCCGGCAGTGGAAACGCGGCTATTGACGACTTGATTTTCTCCCGGAACCTGGCCGAACATCGCCACCACGTTACGCAGGTCCTGGAAGAGCACCGTCAACATCAACTTTACCTTAAACTCGAGAAATGCGAGTTCCACACCACCTCTGTCCAATTCCTGGGATACATCATGAAGGCATCCAGATGGACCAGAGGAAAGTGCACACCATCCAAAACTTGCCACAACCATAAAGGAACTTCAAAGCTTTCTCAGATTCGCTAATTTCTACCGTCAATTTATCAATAACTACAGTATTCTCAGTTCTCCTCTTACTTCAACCCTCAAAGGCCGACCCAAGTCTCTGTCCTGGACCCCAGCAGCTTCCGATGCCTTCCTTCAACTCAAACAAGCCTTTCAAACCGCTCCGATCGTAGTTCACCCGAATCCTAATCTGCAATTCATCCGTCTCCGCCTGCCCTGCTGTAAGCTGAGTTCCCGGTGCGGTACATAGATCCATTCACAGTGCAGAGGCAGCACAACGAAGTCACTTACAGATTGAACCTACGACCTCACTACCAGTGATGGTAATAACGGCGTTATAAATAAATGGCGTTACTAACGGCGTTATTTTTTTCAGTAACGAGTAATCAAACTAATTACTGTTTCCTCCGTTACAACGCCGTTACCGTTACTGACAATAAAATATGCCGTTACTATAATTGAGCTCACTGAAGCGGTTTTCATCCGAGCAGGCTCTCTCTCCGCCATAGGAGCTGCAACGTTTTTTTTCTCTGGTGGTGTGCGTGTGTTTATGAGGCGCCGGACTGGACTAAAGCGAGGCGAACGCCGCGGGCGCGCTTGATAGTGCGCGAGAGAGACCGTGTCTGAGAGCGCGCTCGATACTGCGCGAGAGAGACCGGGTGTGTCTGAGCTTAATTGTTTATAAATAAAGTAGGCTACACATTTCAGCATTAGAATAATCTCTGTAGCATATTGGTCATCTGCAACGTTTTAATTTGTTTGCATGGTTATAAAATAAAACACAAGAATAACCTGCAGGAAACGCTCCCAGAAAACATCTTTGTTTGATTGGTTGTGAACACATGCGGCAGACACGACTATAATTTGGCTTATAAATAACCTCTGATGATGACTGTCAGGCTCACAGAAGGTACAGACGAGATGGTAAGTTAATATACAGTTTATTGCAGGATGGAATCACAGTCGGAGATAACAGGTGTGAATTAGATGATATGGAAACATGTAACAAGCTTAGCTGAATGAGTAATGTCCTTTTCTTTCTTGCAGGTAGAAGGTGTGCAGTCACTCTGAGGTTTCGACGGATCCAGAAGGATATGGAACAGGTAGGTAGCAGGTGGGTAGAAGGTGAGTCTGTGAGTCATGGAATGACAAGATCAGACAGTGACTGCAGGGAGAGTGAGTGTTTTATAGTCCATGCTGGTGATGGGACACAGGTGACGGTGATCATGATGAGGTGCAGGTGCAGGTGATGATGACCGGGAATGCTGGGAAGTGTAGTGAAGACACAGATGAAGGAGGTGAATGTGACATAACTCCCCCCTCCCGCTAGGCGCGACCCGCGCCGTACAAGGCAGAACACGGGAGGGGGGGTGGGCATCCTGGAGTCCGTGACGGGAAGGTGGACCAGGTGCAACTGGACGGACTCCAGGATGGTCCAGGCGGAGCAGGATGAGGGCGTGGCCAGGGCGGAGCAGGATGAGGGCGTGGCCAGGGCGGAGCAGAACGTGGGCGTGGTGGTGAAGACCCTTCAGGTAACCATGGCGGTGCAGACCCTTCAGGTGGCCATGGCGGTGCAGACCCTTCAGGTGGCCATGGCGGTGCAGACCCTTCAGGTGACCATGGCGGTGCAGACCCTTCAGGTGGCCATGGCGGTGCAGACCCTTCAGGTGACCATGGCGGTGAAGACCCTTCAGGTGGCCATGGCGGTGCAGACCCTTCAGGCCTCCGTGGATCTTTGGCCGGCCACGGCGAAGGCGTATGGCGCCCCCCCAAAATTTTCTTGGGGAAGACAGGCTCATGATCGGGAACTGACTTGACATCAACGGGCACTGGGTCAACGGGTTCTGGGTCAACGGGCTCTGGGTCTGGGTCAACGGGTTCTGGGTCTGGGTCAACGGGCTCTGGCTCTGGCGCTGGGTCAACGGGCTCTGGCTCTGGCGCTGGGTCAACGGGCTCTGGCTCTGGCGCTGGGTCAACGGGCTCTGGCTCTGGCGCTGGGTCAACGGGCTCTGGCTCTGGCGCTGGGTCAACGGGCTCTGGCTCTGGCGCTGGGTCAACGGGCTCTGGCTCTGGCTCTGGGTCAACGGGCTCTGGCTCTGGCTCTGGGTCAACGGGCTCTGGCTCTGGCGCTGGGTCAACGGGCTCTGGCTCTGGCGCTGGGTCAACGGGCTCTGGCGCTGGGTCAACGGGCTCTGGCTCTGGCGCTGGGTCAACGGGCTCTGGCTCTGGCGCTGGGTTAACGGGCTCTGGCTCTGTGAAAAAGTCTATTTGATCAGTGCTGGCAGAGGCCAGCGGTGGGGGCTCTGTGCTGGATGGGACCAGCGGCGAAGGCTCAACTGGGCTGGACGGGACCAGCGGCGAAGGCTTGGTGCTGGATGGGACCAGCGGCGAAGGCTTGGTGCTGGATGGGACCAGCGGCGAAGTGGGCTTGGTGCTGGTAGGTTGTGTCCCGGGTCGGGAACCGACACTCTCCAGACACCGGATCACGGTCTCCCTCCAGCTGAGTCCGGTGGTGTCTGGAAGGTCGATCCGGTGGTGAAAGGTGGCCCCGAGCCGGAATAAGGTACTCAACCGCTCGTCATCCTCATTACTGACGAGTGCTATGCGGATAAAGCCTGCAACAAATGAAGACAAACTTTGGCTCTCCTGAGCCAGGACGATAATCTTTACCCCATCGTCCATCTTAGGGCGGTCTGATCTTCTGTCAGGCTCACAGAAGGTACAGACGAGATGGTAAGTTAATATACAGTTTATTGCAGAAAGGAATCACAGTCGGAGATAACAGGTGTGAATTAGATGATATGGAAACATGTAACAAGCTTAGCTGAATGAGTAATGTCCTTTTCTTTCTTGCAGGTAGAAGGTGTGCAGTCACTCTGAGGTTTCGACGGATCCAGAAGGATATGGAACAGGTAGGTAGCAGGTGGGTAGAAGGTGAGTCTGTGAGTCATGGAATGACAAGATCAGACAGTGACTGCAGGGAGAGTGAGTGTTTTATAGTCCATGCTGGTGATGGGACACAGGTGACGGTGATCATGATGAGGTGCAGGTGCAGGTGATGATGACCGGGAATGCTGGGAAGTGTAGTGAAGACACAGATGAAGGAGGTGAATGTGACAATGACGTTCTCTGTAGGTTATAACAATAAAACCCAAAAATATTATATTTTATTATTATTATTTATGTTGGTACATTGTTCACTATTATATTGAGAGCACTTTTTGTTAAACTCTTTAATTTTAAGAAAAATTTACTTTAAGAAAAATACTTCAATAGGCTATACAGTATGTCCTCCAGTTGTAAAGGTGTGTGAGTTTTATAATCTAAGAGTTTATGTGTATGTATATTTTTTATTATTATTTATTTATTTTTGGTAAATTTCTTAAGAATCCTTAGTTAATCCTTTGTTGGCCAGTTGTGGTGTGCAATAATATTAAAAGTTCTAAACCATCTATTATGTTTTGTTGTTCCACTATAGTAATGATACTATTTTAATATTTAAGTTAATAGGTGTTTCTCACATTGTCCCACAGCAACATTAAAATAGTGTAGATTAGTGTACAATGTTTTATAATAATATTTTTTTTTTCCCATTTAGTGTCCATTTCATTCATTTAACATATTTAATATTGGGGGTATCCAAGTTATTTCACATATTTAAAAAAAAATGTTTTATAAAGGAACGCAGTAGTTACTTTCCCAGGTAATTAGTTACTTTTGTAATAATGTAACTCAGTTACTAACTCAGTTACTTTTTTTCAGAAGTAACTAGTAACTATAACCAATTACTTTTTTAAAGTAACTTGCCCAACACTGCTCACTACCGGAATCTCACCTCACTCTGAACCTATGTTTTTTCCTCCCACAGAATCTGGTGATGACGAAGCGCCTCCTCCACCCATCATCGCTGAGGAAAAGCCCATCTATAGAGTTCAGCCATCATGGACTCACGACGGCGGGGTCCCAGACTGGAATACATATAGAGGGAATGGATTAACGTCACTTTCCCGCCGGAACACGTCCCCCTCAGCTGGACTGAGTGGCAAAAGAGCTGCTGCGTGGCTGGAGTTAATAGGGGAAACTGTGAAAACGCGAGTAAAACAAACTATTTTCAGTTTAAACTAAAAGTTGGACTCGAAATAGTGTTCCTTACAACTTATCAAAGATCCAGTGATCCATGGATATTGACATGCAGTCAGGAATCGTGTTTCCTGACATTTATATGTGCCTGATTTCGACGCCGGGGAAATAAATTAAGAAAATTTGCCTGTAAACATTTTATAAATACAATATAGATAGGTCTAAATCCGAGTGATCACTTACATTAATGTTATACTGTATATAATCATATCGTCCAGCCCTAAAACTTGTATAGTTTTTTATCAGTGTTTATTTAAAAACATCCAATTATGCAGAATGTAGTCTGTGTAGCTTTTGCAGTCTGTAAAAATATACAGTACCTCAGATTTCTGGTCAAATCTAGTTGTACAGTCAATCGCAAAGCTCTTTCCCGTTTTAGATGTGTTTTGTGGGTTTTTCGCGGCATTCACGCTGAAAACAAATGCTGCCGCTCAGTCTTTTTGCCACTTAGTGGGCGTGACCGTATTCACTCCGGCCGACGGTGACGTCATGCGCATACCCTCTATTGTGAAGATTCTGATCCCATCTGACTTCTGACCTGTAATGCTGCCT
>CM070828.1:1252500-1310000 GCA_036326025.1 Chrosomus eos
CCAGAGCGGCTATATATAAATTAACTAAATTAATATATTTTTTACAACAGAAATTAATCATCACTGAACTTACTTAAACTGGACTGTGACGATATTTTCTTCTAGAAACAAACTTATAATTATAGCGAATTATAGTGCCAACACACTGACACACACCGCAGAACACACTGTAGATACTGTTGTGTTCCTTTCTAGTGGGATGAATCATTTAAAATGAACTGTGATTTTGTTAAATCATTATTTGATTAGAAAATTTAATTCGGCATGAATCAGAAGCCGTGATAATCATTTATTCCCTATTGTGTCGTATATCGAGAGAACCGCTTCAGGAACAAGAACAGATGTGGGCGGGGCTCGATTGTGTCTGTGGGCGGGGTTTGGTTGGGTCTGTGGGAGGGGCTTGATTGTGTCTGTGGGAGGGGCTTGATTGTGTCTGTGGGCGGGGCTTGATTGTGTCTGTGGGAGGGGCTTGATTGTGTCTGTGGGCGGGGCTTGATTGTGTCTGTGGGAGGGGCTTGATTGTGTCTGTGGGAGGGGCTTGATTGTGTCTGTGGGAGGGGCTTGATTGTGTCTGTGGGCGGGGCTTGATTGTGTCTGTGGGAGGGGCTTGATTGTGTCTGTGGGAGGGGCTTGATTGTGTCTTTTATTATATTCTTAGCATATACAGGCTTTAACAGTTGACCCGAGAGCCTATCGTGGTCTGCGGCTGCTCAGAACTAGGAATATGGGATAAGTGACATTAAGCATCAAGAAATTTCAGTTTTTTTGCTAAGAAGATGTTTGTTTAGTCTCTTCTTGAAGGCCTGAACATTCTTTGAGGTGATTTCACCCACTACATACAGGGGGGGTAGTTCCAAATTGTTACAGTCGAATGAAGAAAGCTCCTCCCCAAGCATTTGGTGTTAGACTTGGGGAGTTTTAGGGCGTGACTTGGTCGTGCTCTTCGAGTGGTTCGGCAAAAGAGATCAGGTGGAGGTAGCAGAGCTTTGAGATCTTCTGGACAGTTTTCAGTGTGCATTTTAAAAAGCACAGTTGTTGCTGCAACAGTTCTACGATGGCTGAGCTGGCTGATTGCATATTTCCTTAGGGCAGTGTCCTCATCCTCCCCAATGATTTTCAATGCCTTTTTCTGGATGTTGTCAAGCTGCCCAAGGGTGGTCTGTGATGCGTTCATCCAGGCAAGGCATGAGTACTCCATGGTACTCCTGACTTGTGCTTTGTAGACATTGGCCCTACCTTTGATGTCAAGCTTATTGGCCAACCTGCGCAGAGCTCCAAGACACTGTCCAGCACGCTTGCCGATGTTTGACAGGTGATTAGTCCATAGCAACTTCTTGTTGATACATAGTCCCAGAATATTCAACTGCTCAAAGAGGTCAATTCTGATTGCCCCAAAGAACAGGTCCGGGCAGGATGGAGGCCTCTTTCTCGACAGAACCATAGCCTTGCATTTGTTGGGCTCGAACGTGACCTTCCAAGTATCTGCCCACCTGCGAATATTCTCCAGGTCTTTATTTAGGGATGCTGCCACATTGAGACCATTAAGTGTCGTTACTGGGGCATAAATGGTAGAATCATCGGCATATAGAAAAATGCTATTATTGCACTGTTCTACAACATTGTCAATGAAGATGGAGAATAATAGTGGGCCGAGAATGGATCCCTGGGGCACCGAGGCGTTGATTGGTTGAGGTGATCAGGACTGACCAGAGAGCATGACCTGGATGGACCTTCCTTCCAGGTAGTTCTGTAGCCAAGAATGTAATGGCCCAGTTATGCCTTTAGCAGAAAGCTTATCCAGAAGGCCGTTGTGCCAAACCTGGTCGAACGCTCCTTTAATGTCTAGTGGTGGATTGCTCCTGTCTGCCGATCGATTGCTCCTGTCTGCCTCACTGCCTGCTGCTGTGTGTGAGTGTGTTTGCTCCGAGGCTGTTAGCTCCGTCTAAGCCTCGCATTTCTTTCTGTTTTGAACCATCATTTACTATCATTTCTAGTTGTTTATACTACTAATTACAGTTTACCTAACATCGCTAGCTTCCGTTATTGTTAGCACAACACGCTAGTATCTCGCTAGCCTGTTAAGGCGCCACCCGTGCGCTCAGTTATTTATTTATTTTTCTCATGCGCGCCCGCGCATCTGAGTTCATAAAAAGCCCAGGTGAGTAAGAATCAGTCAACAAACACGGTGAGTGTCTTGTCCTGTTATTGTCACTTCCACCTCATGCCATATGTTTACCATAGCCTTCCCCGTCGGCATAGGGTTTATATGTGATAAATGCAAGGAGACAGTCAGGCTGATGGAGAAGATTTCAGAATTAGAGAACGCATCCAAACTTTAATTGAGGATAGTAAGTGTGCTCGAGCTTTAGATACTACTTTGGATGCGCCTAGCATAGTGAACCATTTACATGATTCGGTTCCGGCTGAGTTATTGCCTGTGCAGCCAGGCAGATGGGTGACGGTGAGAAATCGCTCTAGTCGCGGATCAAAAAACCACTCTTCTGTTCCGGTTACCATAACAAATCGATTTGCCCCTCTCAGTGAAACACCCACTGAGAATGCTTGTGCCCTGGTAATTGGCGATTCTATTACACGGAACGTGAAAATAGAGACACCAGCCACCATAGTCACATGTTTGCCGGGAGTCAGAGCGCCTGACATCAAATCAAATTTAAAAGTTCTGGCTAATGCTAATCGTAAATTCTCTAAGATTGTTATTCACGTCGGCACTAATGATGTTCGACTTCGCCAGTCGGAGATCACCAAAATTAATATTAAAGAGGTGTTTGAACTCGCAAGTACGATGTCAGGCACTGTAATATGCTCTGGCCCCCTTCCTGTTCGAAGGAGTGATGAGATAGTTAGTAGATTGTGTTCACTCAATGGCTGGTTGTATAATTGGTGTCCGCAACATAATATAGAATTCATAGACAATTGGAAAAGTTTTTGGGGCAAGCCTGACCTGTTGAAAAGAGATGGTATTCATCCCACCTGGGACAGTGCTGCTCTTCTCTCTAGTAATTTGGCTCATAGTCTTAGAGATAAAACATGACAATCTGGGGCTCAGGTCAGGAAGCAGACAAACTGGCTAAACCGACCGTCTGCTAGCGGCCTCACGTCACCAAGGTCAGATAAATCCCATCACATAGAGACTCTTTCACCTAGATATCATCATATAGAGACTGTGTCTGTTCCCCGAATTTGGAAATCCAAAAAACTGCCAAACCTTTCTAAGGTTAAAAATCTAATTGATGTTCAACAAATAAAAAACAGATATAATACAGATGAGCAAACGATAAAGCTTGGGTTGCTGAATATTCGATCCCTTAATTCAAAATCGCTCATAGTTAATGATAAGATTAAAGACTATAACCTAGATGTGCTGTGTTTGACAGAAACCTGGCTAAAACCAAACGATTACATTACTTTAAATGAGTACACTCCGCAAGATTATTGTTATAAACATGAGCCTCGTCCGAAAGGCAAAGGGGGAGGTGTTGCTGTAATTTATTGTAATATTCTCAAAACCACTAAGAAATCTAGTTTTAAATATACTTCTTTTGAAGTGTTGGTGCTTAATGTAAAAATTTATACTGTAAACAATAAATCACGTTTGAGAATTCTGCTGGCTACTGTATACAGGCCACCAGGGCACCATAAAGACTTTATCAAAGAATTTGCTGACTTTCTATCAGAATTAGTATTGGCTGCAGACAAAGTCCTAATTGTTGGTGATTTTAATATACATGTAGATAATGAAAAAGATGCATTGGGATTGGCATTTAAAGACATTATAAACTCAATTGGAGTGAGACAACACGTGTCAGGACCTACTCATTGTCGTAATCATACTCTAGATCTAATATTATCACATGGAATAGATGTTGATGGCGTTGAAATTCTGCAACAGAGCGACGACATCTCCGATCATTATCTAGTCTCGTGTAAATTACATTTAGCCAAGGCTGCAAAGCCGACTCCGTGTTATAAATATGTTAGACCTATCACTTCTGCCACTAAAGATTGCTTTATCAATAATCTTCCAAATCAGTTTCATAATCTCAGCATCCCAGATAGCTTAGAAGAACTTGATATTGCAACAGAAACTTTTAACTCTCTCTTTTCCAGCACTTTAGACACAGTTGCTCCGCTGCGCTTAAAGAAGATTAAAGAAAATAGTCCAACGCCGTGGTACAATGAGCACACCCGGGCCCTTAAGAGAGCAGCCAGAAAAATGGAGCGAAACTGGAAGAAAACACAGCAGTAATGACTTTATGAACTTCTTCACTTATAAGATTGATAATATCAGGGACAAAATTATAACTATGCAACCGTCTACTACAGTATCGCATCAGGGAGTATATTGTAGTCTCCGTGAGGAACATTTTGATTCATTTGTTGCTATAGGAGAGGAAGAATTTTGCAAAATTGTTAATTCATCTAAATCGACAACTTGTATGCTAGACCCTATACCGACTAAGCTACTGAAAGAGATGCTTCCAGAGGTCATAGATCCTCTTCTAGATATCATTAATTCATCTTTGTCATTAGGATACGTACCAAAAACCTTTAAGTTGGCTATGATTAAACCGCTTGTTAAAAAACCGCAACTTGATCCTACAGAATTAGTCAATTACAGGCCATTCTCGAATCTGCCTTTTCTGTCAAAGATACTAGAAAAAGCTGTATCCTCACAACTGTGTTCCTTTTTAGAAAGAAATAATATCTGCGAGGATTTTCAGTCCGGATTTAGACCGTACCATAGTACTGAGACTGCTCTCATTAGAGTCACTAATGATTTGCTCCTATCATCCGATCGTGGTTGTATCTCTCTATTAGTGTTACTTGATCTTAGTGCTGCATTTGATACTATCGACCACAACATTCTTTTAAATAGACTAGAAAACTATGTTGGCATTAGCGGAATTGCACTAGCATGGTTTAAATCATACTTATCTGAACGTTTTCAGTTTGTAGCAGTAAGTGAAGAGATGTCTTATCGATCACAAGTTCAGTATGGCGTACCACAAGGCTCAGTACTAGGACCGCTGCTCTTCACTCTGTACATGCTGCCATTAGGAGATATCATTAGGAAATATGGAATTAGCTTTCACTGTTATGCGGATGATACTCAGCTGTATATTTCTTCAAAACCTAACGAAACTTACCAATTCACAAAATTAACGGAATGCATAGCTGATATAAAAAATTGGATGACCAGTAATTTCCTATTACTAAATTCTGAAAAAACAGAGATTCTAATCATTGGACAAAAAACTTCCTCACCTAATAACCTAGAATACTGTCTAACACTTGATGGCTGCTCTGTTAAGTCTTCGACGTCAGTTGGGAACCTGGGTGTGCTCTTTGATACCAATCTTTCATTTGAAAGTCACGTGTCTAGTATCTGTAAAACCGC
This sequence comes from Chrosomus eos, assembly GCA_036326025.1. Lineage (NCBI taxonomy): Eukaryota > Metazoa > Chordata > Actinopteri > Cypriniformes > Leuciscidae > Chrosomus > Chrosomus eos. Next base: position 1,257,920 of record CM070828.1, read on the forward strand.
ATTTTTCCATCTTAAAAATATATCTAAATTACGTCATATGCTCTCACTGACAAATGCGGAACAATTAGTTCATGCTTTCATGACCTCAAGGCTAGATTATTGTAATGCTCTACTGGACGCCCTGCACGCTTAATAAACAAACTACAGCTGGTCCAAAACGCAGCCGCTAGAGTTCTTACCAGAACCAGGAAGTATGACCATATTAGCCCGGTTCTGTCAACACTGCATTGGCTGCCTATTAAACATCGTATAAATTTTAAAATATTGCTGATTACTTACAAAGCACTAAATGGTTTAGCTCCCCAGTACTTGAGCGAGCTCTTAACACATTATAGTCCTTCACGTCTATTGCGATCTCAAAATTCTGGCCAGTTGATAATACCTAGAATATCAAAATCGACTGCTGGCGGTAGATCCTTTTCCTATTTAGCACCAAAACTTTGGAACAATCTTCCTAACACGGTCCGGGAAGCAGATACAGTCTGTCAGTTTAAATCTAGACTAAAATCACATCTCTTTGGCTTAGCATACACATAACACATTATAGATTTCTATAATTCAATGTTAGGCTGCATAGATTAGATCAGCCGGAACCGGGAACACTTCCCATAATTCCTGATGTACTTTGTACATCATAAGAAGGATGGCGTCTACGCTAATATTAGTCTCTCTGTTTATCCCGAGGTTTACCGCAGACCGCCGGATCCAGGGCATATCCAGATCTGAAGAAGGACCATCACATGGACACGACGACACGCATTATCAGGGCTGTGAAGGCCCATGGACACCTCACCACTCATCTCCTCACCGGCCGGATGACCCAACCCAACCAGATGAACTGGATAATATTGTGAAAGTTCTGATCCCATCTGACTCCTGACATTATGCTGCCTAACTCATAATCATACACTGTTCATTCGTTGGCCAAAGGAGGACTGGCCCCCCGACTGAGCCTGGGTTCTCCCAAGGTTTTTTTCTCCATTCTGTCACCTGATGGAGTTTTGGTTCCTTGCCACTGTTGCCTTCGCCTTTTGGCTTGCTTAGTTGGGGACATTTAATTTTCAATTGAACAATACTATTACAACATTGTTTTCCTGTTATCTCTGTAAAGCTGCTTTGAAACAATTTGTATTGTAAAAAGCGCTATATAAATAAAGGTGACTTGACTTGACTTGACTCTAGTGCAACAATATACACCTCACCTCCTTTGTCTAAGATGTTGTTCCACGTCTGTGACAATACTGTAAGGAGGTCTGCTGTGCAGTGGTTCGGTTTAAATCCATACTGTTTATTAGAAATTAATTTATGACGGAAGAGGTAGCCCTGGAGCTGTTTATGAACTGAGGATTCCATCACTTTGCTAAGGACTGAAAGGAGGGATATGGGACGATAATTTGTTGGATCTGATTTAGAGTCTCTTTTATGTATTGGTATCACTCTGGCGTTTTTCCATTGTTAGGGGAACACGCCATGTGAGATGAGAATTTGAAAGAGACGACTGAGGGGGCTGGCCAATTCCGCTGCACATACTCTAATGACTTTTGTTGGTATTTCATCAGGTCCCGTTGCCTTTGCTGGATCAAGGTTACGAAGACTGTTTCTAATGTCTTTGGGTTTAAAGCGCACATTGGCAAAAGAGGATGTTGGTTGCTGGCACCGAGGCAGCGAATGCGCAGATGCATCAGGCAAAGTACACTTCTCTGTATCATCAGAGGTCTATATGTTGTAATAAAGCTTTCTTTTTACCATGGCTAATCTTCTACATTCTGCGTTGAACCAGGCTTTATCCCCAGGCTTTTTGGTGATGGTCTTGTTGGGAATATATAATGCCATGGCATCTCGCAGTATGGTGGTAAAGTTTGTGCAGATGATTTCAGGATCTTCATCCTTAAGAATACAGGGCCAGTTGATGTTGGTGAGGTAACCTCTCATTTCCCAGAAGTGAGCCTTATCGTATCTCCATAATGTTGTATTTGTAGGATTTGTAGCTGTATTAGAACAGGATTGTGGTCAGAGGATCCCATTTGTGCTAAGGTGGTAGTGGTTGCTGGTATGTCTGAGAGAACTAGATCTAGAATATTATCTCCGCTAGTTGGTTCCATGACAGTCTGATCTAGTCCCAGACAATTGGCGAGTTGTAAGAGTCGCCGTCCAGCAGTGTCAGTTTTGTTACTGCCCAGCCACTCCTGGTGGTGTACATTGAAGTCGCCTAAGCATTACAGACTGTGCTTTGTATTCGTCCATCACTGCAAATGTGTTCTTGTCAAGGTAGGATTTGATATCGCAGGAGGCACTTGGGGGGCGGTAAATAGCACCCATCAGGAGTGTCCTGGTTTTCAGAGCAACAGTAAACCTGCTCTGAGTTGTGGTTTGCTATTGGCTGATCTCATGTGAGTGACAGGTTATAGCCCCGCCCTCATCATTAGAGAAGAGAAGAGATGCTGCAAGAGGAACTTATTCTCATTCAACATTATTAACACAATAATGATGATGTGCACCTATAAATCATTTAGATATTCCATAAAAACAAGAAATTTCACTTTTGATTTCATGGTGACTTTAACTAAAAATACAAATAAACTGATTTTGCCAAGTACATTACTGCGCAAGATTAGTATTATAGTGTGTTTTCTCTTCTGTGGAGAGAAAATAAGAAATTTGCAAACTATTTCATGAACACAACTGTCAAAGCTCCAAAAATGATAAAGAAAAAGAATGAAAGAAACACAATGATCAGATTCTTTCCTCCATATTCTGTATGATTTGTAACATCATGCGAGCGAGTGAATTATCGTTTTGCATCGGGTTCGTTTAAGCAGATCATGACGAGTTATTGTAAAACATGCACACCTGCTGCTTTTCTCTCTCAGCGGATCAGCAGCTCGTCCGGCTCTGACAGGACTTTAATTGGCTTATTACAAGAAAACTGACTATCAGAACATCAGCAAACACACAGAATGAACCATCAGCGAACTGTGATCACACACACCACACACACACACACACACACACACACACACACACACACACACACACACACACACACACACACACACACACACACACACACACACACACACACACACACACACACACACACACACACACACACACACACATGCTCCTCGTCTCTTTTGTCCGCAAGCTGGAACTCTTTGTGGGTTTTGTGTGACAAAAGCAGCAAAGCCTCTTTTTCATGTAGATCTCATCAAACACACACTATCATGATGTGTTGCCATGCCTGGATCTCCAACAGATGCTCAAGTACAAAGTGAGGTGTGTGGGCTTTCAATGTGATTTATGTGTGTGTGAATTGATAAATATATCAAATCAAACCTTGATATCGGGTTATGAACACCTCAAGCCATTAAACCAAAGGATAAATGTCAAGTCAAGTCACCTTCATTTATATAGTGCTTTTAACAATATAGACTGTTTCACAGCCATCAAGGTTTTACTCCACAGTCTCTTTCGAACTGAAATGTAATGCTTTAAAGTCAGCATGAAATAACATTCAACCCATTTAACTTCCATATTGTGATGTTTTCCAAATGTCCCAGCTAACAGGGAACATTCTCATAAAGTTATGAATAAATATTCTTCCAGTAACATTAATAGAAGTTATCTGGTCTTTAATAATGTTCTCAGTAATGTTCACAAAAACATTATTAATATATTGTTCATGGGACGCTTTTCTGAAAAGTTCATCAAATGTTTTTTATTTTATTTAAATAAAGTTCCCCAAACATTACAGTTTTTACCAACTGCTTACACACAAAATCTTTTCATGACACACGATTTTTGAAACCTCTCACTCAAAGTGCAAAACTACATGCCAAATCTTCAAAACCATAAGCTATATCTAAGCCTTTGACTCAGTTTTCAATTGCATAAAACACTTTTTTTAAAACACTACACACAATTCTCCTAAAAAACAAAGATCTATCAGGAAGTGACTTGCTTTCCTTTTCCAAACACAACCAATCAAAATGCTACACTTATTCACCAGGGCTGCGTTCAGCGCCGACAAAACGTTGCAGAACGTTTTTTAAACAGAAACGCTGACGCGTTGAACGCACTGTTGTGATGACGCAAGAGGTGCAACTACGGCAGCTGAGAAGGCTTTTTGTGTTCTTTGTGAAGAATTTTCTGAGCCTGATGAAGTCAGTATAAATATGTGTTTACAGTTTTTTCTGAATGCTTAAGCGCTAATCGTGATTCTTGTAGCACAATTTCTAAAACTATTACTACGTATAGCAAAACCACTCACTGAGTTTGCAAAACTAAAAGCACAAACACTGCTTTGCACTCAGTTTGCAATTTTGTAACACACACTTTGCAAAACTATAGGCACAATTCACTGCACAACACTCTTTTTGCAGAACTTTAAACACAACTCACTGCTTACACTAAATTACCAAATTCCCAACACACTCCTAGTAAAATTATACACATGTATGGCTATCATTAACACTATTTTGCCAACTGTCTGGCACACTTTCACATGTTAAAACTGTTTTAGATAATTAGTTAACATTGCAATCAGCCTAAGCACTATAAATAAGCCACAGGTAAGCTGTCTGTGTGGAGTACAATGGAAGGAGCAGTAAGAGTGAGAAAAGTGAGAATCAGAGGAGGCCGAGGGAGAGGACGTGGAGGTGAAGAAGTTGGAGGAAGAGGACGTGGAGGTGAAGAAGTTGGAGGGAGAGGACATGGAGGTGAAGAAGTTGGAGGGAGAGGACGTGGAGGTGAAGAAGTTGGAGGGAGAGGACGTGGAGTTGACGAAGTTGGAGGAAGACGACGTGGAGTTGAAGAAGCGAGAGGCTTAGAGGAAGTTAGAGGAAGAGGACAAGGAGGAGCAAGAAGAGGACGAGGAGGTGAAGAAGTTGGAGGGAGAGGACGTGGAGTTGAAGAAGTTGGAGGAAGAGGACGTGGAGTTGAAGAAGTTGGAGAAAGAGGACGTGGAGTTGAAGAAGCGAGAGGGTTAGAGGAAGTTAGAGGAAGAGGACAAGGAGGAGCAAGATGAAAGAAGAGGAGGGGAAAGAGGAAGGGTAAGAAGAGTAAGAAATAGAATATCTGATGACATTAGAGCTATAATAGTGGACCATGTCATCAACCATGGGATGACCCTGAGGGAAGCTAGCCAACGGGTTCAGCGTAATTTGAGCCGCTACACTGTGGCAAGCATCATTAGGACATTTCGAAATGAGAATCGGTAAGTACTTTGTAGCACTGCCATACTCTAATGAGAAACACAACAGTACCATACATGCAAAAATACTGAAATTGTAACTTTACAGAATTGCTAGACGTCCAGATGTTGGGGGCAGAGGAAGAATTTTCACTCCAGTGCAAGAGACCCATATATTGAACATGGTGATTGCCAATAATGCAATAAGACTGCCAGAAATACAGCAGCGCATAATTGATAATGACACCATCTTTCAAAATATACACAGTGTAAGCATTTCTACACTAAGTCGTGTACTTGCGTGCCACAGAATAAGAATGAAGCAAATTTACAGAGTTCCTTTTGAGAGAAACACAGAACGAGTACAGCAAACGCGATATGACTTTGTGCAGGTAAGCTATAGTGTCATTGGTTCTGAATTTGGAAGTGCATACTGCAGTGCTGTGCATGGGCCTGATGTGTTGCATTTGTTTTGTCTTGTCCAGAGAGTGATGGAACTAGAAGCAGATGCCATGGGACATGAGCTACTTTTTGTAGATGAGGCCTGTTTTAACCTCAGTTAAACCAGGAGACGTGGCAGGAACATTATTGGACACTGTGCCATCATCAATGTCCCAGGACAACGTGGTGGTAACATAACCATGTGTGAAGCTATAAGCCAAAATGGTGTTGTTCACCATCATGCAACCATAGCATTCCTGGACACCTTGACATGACATGCTCACTGTTCAGAGACCAGAGCATACCCGATATGTCAACAAAATGGGACAGTGTTAGTTTCCATAGGACTGCTTTGGTCCGCAACTGGTTTACAGACCACCCATTCTTCATGGCACTCAACCTCCCTCCATACTCTCCATTCTTAAATCCCATTGAGGAGTTCTTCTCTGCCTGGCGCTGGAAAGTGTACGACCGTCATCCTCATCAACAGGTAGCCCTTTTACAGGCAATGGAGGAGGCATGTGGAGATATTGACCAGGCATCATGTCAGGCCTGGATACGGCATTCAAGGAGATATTTCCCCCGGTGCCTTGGACTGGAGGATATCACATTCGATGTGGACGAAATTTTGTGGCCGGACCCAGAAAGACGACATGATGTAGGCTATTTTTTTTTATTTATTTTTTTTAAATTACTATTTCGTGTTCTGACTTTGTCTTGGTGTTGATGAGTGTGAAACACCAATACTTGAAGTTTGGATCCTTGTATGTTTACATGACACTGTGACAAAAGCATGACCTCAAATTGACATCTGTACACAGAGAAAGCAAAAGCCAGATGTGTTTTGTATTTATACCATCAGTGTGTAGTTGCCACATTGTGTGCTTAGTAGATGATGGCTTGTGTTTACTGTTTGATACGAAAACACCATTTTTACGAAAGTGTGAAGAGTTAATCTAGCTGTGTTCGCTTTTGCAAGAGAACTACAATGTTTTGATAATTGGGTGAAAGGTTTTCTTATTTGTGTGTAGAGTTTTGCAAAAATAGCCAATAGTTACAAAAAATGGGCTTAAGCAATCAGAAAAAAACGTCTCGGGTTATGACTATAACCCTTGTTCCCTGAGAAGGGAACGAGACAATGCATCGCGAATCGACACTTTGGGGACGCTCCCTTAGCGTGCGCCTCTGAAGTAAAAATGAAACTATTCCAATCCTGATTGGTGTTGCGTCGTGACGTAACATGTGACGGCATAACCGGAAGCATAAAGGTGACGCTGACGCATAGAATGCCAGCCTCGCGATGAAGCAAGACGCTCTAAGGCCTCGAGGGGCGTGGCAGAGCGATGCATTGTCTCGTTCCCTTCTCAGGGAACAAGGGTTATAGTCATAACCCGAGACGTTCCCTATCGAGGAAACTCGACAATGCATCGAGAATCGACACTTTGGGGAACGAATGCCCACTAGGCCACGCACCGAAAACAGGCCTGCCCCGGAGTGAAACTGATTCAGGCACTCAGCTAGGACGAGAGCACATGTGCGCCAGGCGTACTAGGGAGGAGCAGAATATAGAACCTAACAAAAGTGTGTGGGGTAGCCCAACCGGCTGCCTCACAGATCTCCTGGATGGGAACTCCCGAAAGGAGGGCCCTAGAGGACGCCATGCCTCTAGTAGAAAGAGCCCTAACGGCCAAAGGTGAAGGGAAATTGCGCACCTTGTAGGCCTACTTATGGTTTGTAAAGCCGGGAGCCCCTAATAGGTGATCCAAAACACACTACAGTAGGTCCGACCTCCTCCAAGAAGAGGACCTCTCAAGGTAAATACTCGGAACTCTGACTGGCAGAGCAAGGAACCTCTCCTTTTCTGCCGACACATGAGGTGGAGGATGAAATACTTGCAGGACCATGGACCTAGCCATGATAAATTGCACTTAAGGCACATAGCTGGGTCTCGGATGCAGGATGGCCTTAACTCCGCCGGGGGCACATCCCAAGCAAGCTGGCGATAATGCCAGGGCTTGGAGATCTCCCAGTCTCTGTAAAGAAATAGCTAAGAGAAAGGCTATCTTGAACGTGAGGTCCTAGGCGAAGCCGACTGGAGGTATTCGAAGGGAGCCAGGAATAGCCCTTCGAGAACCACCGTCAGGTCCCAGGAAGGAACCCTGGACCTGACTGTCGGTCTCATCCTCCAATACCATGGAGAAATAGTATGACCAGTTGGTGCCTCCCCAAAGGCCCAACATTTAGTGGTGCATGGAATGCCGCAATGGTAGCCACGTACACTCTACGTGTGGATGGGGAGAGATTCGCAGAGAAACGATCTTGAAGAAACTCCAGAACTGAAGCCATTGGGCAGTTAACTGGGCCTGACTCAAGTTCTCTACACCAAGTGGAAAAACATTCCACTTGAGGCCATATAATCTCCTAGTAGACGGAGCCCTAGAGATAAGTATGGTTTCGACCACCCCAGATGATAGACCAGCATCTAGGTACTGAGCCCCCTCAGAGGCTAGACCCACAATTTCCACAGCTCTGGATGAGGATGGAATATAGTGCCCTCCGCCTGAGACAACAGATCCCTCCTCAGAGGAATCTGCCATGGCGGAGCTATTAGGAGTGAAATTAAGTCTGAAAACCATACTCGGGCTTGCCAACACAGGGCTACCAGAAGACGACTGATGCCCTCCTGACTGACCCTCTCCAGGACTCCCGGGAGCAGAGCGATCGGGGAAAAAGCGTACAGGCGAAGCCTCGGCCAGGCCTGTACCATGGCATCCAAGCCCCAGCGGGGCTGGATGAGTCAGGGAGAACCAAAGTGGATAGTTGGACGGAAGTCCCTCGAGAGGCAAACAGATCCACTTCCACTGGTCCAAACCTCTGCCATATCAACTCCACCACCTCTGGATGGAGTCTCAATTCCCGGGCCTCAGCCCCTGCCTCGACAGGATGTCTGCTCCCTAATTCAGAACCCCCGGGACATATATTGTTCTTATAGATAATATTTCCCTTGGGACCATAAAATGATCAGATGCGCCAATCTGGATAGAGGGCACAATCTGAGTGTCCTTTGTCGGTTCAGATAAGATACCACTGAGACGTGGTAACCTTTGATGTCTGTGAGGAAGCTCCTCAGAGCCCTGAACACAGCCAACATCTCTAGGCGATTTACATGCCAAGAATGATGATGGTCCTGCCACAGACCCCTGGCAAAGCGGCCGTCCGAGACCGCGCCCCAGCCAGCGAGGGAAGCGTCTGTCGAAACAGTTTCCCGGCGACATGACACCCCTAACACTGGACCTTGGGACAAGAACCAAGGTTTCTTCCATATTAAGAGGGAACGAAGGCATCTGCGCGTAACCTTTATTATATGGAACAGATTCCCCTTGGGGAAAAAACCCTTGGCTTTTGAGCCATCATTGAAGGGAACTCATGTGAAGCAGGCCCAAAGGAATTACGTTGGATGCCGCTGTTATGAGAACCAGCAGTCTTTGAAATTGCTTTACAATGATGGCCTGGCCTAGCTTTATCCTGGACCCCATGGCCAGGATGGATTCGATACGAACGGGAGACATACGTGCCCGCATCGTAACCGAATTCCGTACCACGCCCAGAAGAGTAGTCTTCTGAGCTGGGTCCAACACCTTTTCTTAGTGTTGAGCCTCAACCCCCAGTTCTGAATGTGGCCAAGGACGACATCTCGATGCCGAACTGCCATTTCCTGAGACTGGGTCAATATGAGCCAGTCGTCGATGTAATTCAGTATACGGATGCCCTGAAGCCTCAGTGGAGCCAGAGCTGCATTCATACACTTTGTGAACGTGCGGGGAGAGAGTGCTAGGCCGAACGGAAGAATCCGATATTGGTATGCTTCGCCCCCGAAAGCAACCTCAGGAACCTCCTGTGATATGGAAGGATGGAGACATGAAATAAGCGTCTTTTAGATCCATCGTGACAAACCAGTCCTCGGATCTGATTTGGTTCACGATAATGGAAACAGTAAGCATTTTGAACCTGAATCTCCTCAAAGAATGATTCAAAAAGCCCTAGATCTAAAATAGGCCTCAGTCCGCCATCCTTCTTTGGAACTATAAAGTACCGGCTGTAAAACCTTGACTCCCTGTCTGGTAGGGGAACACATTCTATGGCCCCTTAATTCCAGTAGAGTCTGTACCTCTTGTTCCATAACCCGAGCCTGTTCTGGAACCACTGCAGTCGGTACCACCCCAGCAAACTAGGGAGGTCGGTGACCGAACTGCAATCTGTACCCATTTTTATAATATTTTATAATATACAGGACCCATATAGATATATGTTCGGAAGGCGTTGCCATTCTTCTACAAAATCTACTAAGGGAACCAGCCCCTCGAGGCTGGCCTCGGGTGTTTTTCGAGCACTATTCTCGACTTCCTGAAGCGGTGGACCGGCAGGAAAAAAGTCGATACAGATTTTGTGACCATAGTCGGTGCCCTGTTGCAAGCTTTTGGGCGAACGCCATGGTGTGCGTTCGCTGGAAATCGATGTGACCCGAAGCGTCAAAGACGGCGGGACAACAACATCTTCCCCGAGGGCACCTGCTGCTAGAACAACCTCGATTGTTCCACAGCGGGGGGGCAGCCCTCTTTTTTTTTTTTTTTTTTCGCTTCCTGAAACCTGTCAACGACTGTAGTGACAGCGTTGGAAAACAGGCCAGAAGGAGATAGCGGAGCGGCCAACAGGAAATATTCCCTTATTTAGATCTTTAAGAAGATCGGCCTGGTACGCGTGCAAAATCGTCATAGAGTGCAGGCACGCACCAGCCTGACCCTTTTTTTTTTTTTTTGAAATATTTTACCAAAGGAACCAGGCTCTCAAGCCTGGCTTCGGGTATTAATCGGGATTCGTTCCTGACCCCCTGAAGCGGGTTTCCGGCAGGGCTGGACCGAAAAACGATTCTCGATGGGCGAACGCGAAAGCTGCCTGGCCGCAAGCCTGTGGGGCGGACAGTGCAGCCTGCGTTCGCTGGAAACCGATGTGTCCCGAAACGTTTTTAACGGGGGAAGAGCAACATCGATTTCCTGCACCATATAAGCCCAGCCAACCAGTGCAGAGGTGTCCCTGCACGGTTTGTTGGGCAGCACCGGGGCTTAAAGCAAAGATGCCAGATCAGGAGAAAGAAAACTCACTAAAGCTTCCTCCATCTGTGGCATCTTGCCAAAACCCGACTCTCTCGCACCCACCACATTCGAATAAACATATAATGAATGTGGTGAGATACGTAAAGTGTGGGGTTTCTCCCAGGATCTACACATATATATATATATATATATATATATATATATATATATATATATATATATATATATATATATATATATATATATATATATATATATATATTTTTTTTTTTTTTTATAAAGATCTGGGAAAAACAGTAAGCCCCGGCTCTGAGTTTGTGAACTGTGCTGCAGGAATCTCTCGTCTAGTTCATTTTGACGGGGATCATCCTGCTTATTTTGTGGCCAGCTTATATATTTAAATATTATATATTATATATATATATAATTTATTTATTTATCTAATACTGGCCACAGCACTCATCACAACAATACAAGCTCTACATAAGCAGAAACATAAGCCGGCGAGTGTGACTCATGTTGCTCGTTCCCAATGCTGAGCACATCTACTTCCTTATTTATAATATTGTTTGTTTATAAACATATAGCTCGAGCACTGGGCACTCGTCACGGGCAGAAGCCGCCGCATCGCGGGCGTCTGCGTCGTGAACTAGTGTCATAGAATCTGCGGATGATGAGAGAAAAGGTGCCTCAGCAGTCTCGTTCTCATCCGCGAGATCCTTCTGCGATCTCCGCGATCTAGGCCGTCGCACCGCCTCAACGGACGCGGGACCCGAATCGCGGGGATCGCGAGCCTGGCCATCATCAGTGAAATAATATAGCCAAGCGAGAGCGCAGCACTCTAATAGGAAGTGCTTCACAGTATCACAGGCAGCCCTCTCGAGGCGCTGACTGTGCGTGCTGCGCCCCTAAACAATACACACACACACAGCAGATGCGTGTCCCCACCCGTGGCATATAATCTTGGGCAGGGGTGCACACACTTAGTGTATTGTTCACTCGCCATAATATAGAGCTTAGCACAGACAAACAACATCAAATAAGACAGACAGTTTCACAGAGAGCGCTTGCTGAAGAGCGATAGCTGGCATTCTATGCGTCAGCGTCACCTTTATGCTTCCGGTTATGCCGTCACATGTTACGTCACGACGCAACACCAATCAGGATTGGAATAGTTTCATTTTTACTTCAGAGGCGCACGCTAAGGGAGCGTCCCCAAAGTGTCGATTCGCGATGCATTGTCGAGTTTCCTCGATAGGGAACTGTAATACTACAAAATATGCCGATGTTACAGTTACTGCACTTGCCGCCCAGAACACAAGAGAACATCCCAATCGAGTGAAGGGATTTGTGGAAACTGAAATGGAAGCACATCTTACCTAATAAAGACTAAAACACATCTATTTAGCCTCACATGCTGACTTTATTTGTTGTTCATACTGTTCCCTATTGAAGGGAACTCCACAATGCATCGAGAAATCGATACTTTGGGGACGCTCCCTAAGCGTGCGCCTCTGAAGTAAAATGAAACTAGTCCAATCCTGATTGGTGTTGCGTCGTGACGTAACATGTGACGGCATACCCGGAAGTATAAAGGTCACGCTGATGCATAGCATGCCAGCTTTCGCTCTTCAGCAAGCGCTCTGTGTTTTTGACTGTCTGTCTTATTTGGTGTTGTATTGTCTGATTCCCAGTTTATATCTATTATATCTCATATTATGGCCGAGCAGTTCAAGAAGTGTGTGCACCCCTGCCCTCGTTTCATTACGGGTGGGGACACGCATGATTTGTGTGTGAACTGCTTGGGAGCGCAACACGCACAGGCGGCTCTCGAGGGAGCCCTTTTGGGATCACTGTGAAGCACTGCCCATAAGAGTGTTGCGCTCCCGGTTGGCCTGTTTTGATGAGCACGGTCGGGCTCGCGCTCCCCGCGGTTTTGGTCCCGCGTCTGCTGAGGCAGCGCGACGGCTGAGATCGTGGGGATCGCAGCGGGATCTTGCAGATGAGAATGAGACTGCTGAGGCACTTTCTCATTCATCATCTGAGGATCCTGAGCCTACTGTTAGTGGTGCAGAAGCCCGCATCGCGGCTTCTTCTGCCCACGAACAGGTCCCAGTGCTTGAGTTATCTGCTTCCGAGGAAGTGGAAGCGCTCAGCACTGGTGACGACGACCGTGAGTTAAACATACCAGTTCACGGTCAGGCTTATGAGGAACTGGTTGAGGTTGTGACGCGTGCCGTGGCCAGACTGAATATTAACTGGCCACAAGATGAGCAGGGAACGCAAGTTAAAAGCAAGCTTGACGAGCGTGACAGATCGCAGCCTCAGCGCCGGGGCTTGCCGTTTTTTCCCCGATCTCCATAAAGAGTTGACGAGATCGTGGGATAAACCGCATTCATCCCGTGTCTCCAGTCCCAGTGTGGTTGATTATAGCAATGTGGTGGGGGCACGGGATATGGGTTATGGGAAGATGCCTAGTGTGGAGGAAGCTTTAGCAGGATATTTATCTCCTGAACTAGCATCTTCCCTTAAAGCCCCGGCGCTGCCTAGTAAGCCCTGCAGAGATACATCTGCTTTAATAGGCAGGGCTTATATGGCGGCAGGTCGCGCCGGTTCATGCCTGCACTCTATGGCGATCTTGCAGGCATACCAGGCGGATCTCCTTAAAGATTTAGATGAGGAGGAGGGGCCGACTCCTGAAGATATTGCGGAGTTGCGTAAGGCCACAGATTTATCTCTCCGGGCCACTAAAGAGACGGCCCGCGCTATTGGCCGCTCTATGGCAGCTATGGTGGCCACGGAGAGGCATCTGTGGTTGAATTTATCCGGAATAAAAGAAAAAGATAAATCATTTCTTATTGACGCGCCGCTCTCGCCTTCTGGCCTGTTTGGCGACGCCGTTACAACGGTCGTCGACAGGTTTCAGGAGGCGAAAAAGCAATCGGCGGCGTTCCAGCAGTTCCTCCCCCGTAAATGTAAAACTAAATCGAGTAGGGTGGGGCAAGCAGATCAGCCCCAGCCATCAGCCAGTTCCTCACACCGTGCAGAGCAAAAGGAGAGTGTTTCGTCTAGAGCCCCTCCTCCGGGAGCTTGGAGCTCCCAGCAGAAGCCCTCTAACCCGAGGGGCGATTTAAGGGACGTCCTTCAGGCTAGGAGGGCTTCTGGAAAGAGGTCCTAACCGAAGTGGTAGGACCTCTGAGGACTGCCCCCCCCGCTGCAGAGCAACCGAGGTTGTTCTCACAGCGGAGTCCTCACGAAATCGATGTAGGTTTCCCGCCGTCTCTGACGCTTCGGGCCACATCAATTTCCAGCGAACGCACATCGTACCGTTCGAGTCAGAAAATAAAAAACGAGTGTCTGTTATGGTCAAAAAAAACGTTTCGATTAAATCCTGCCGGTCTCTCGCTTCAGGAGGTCGAGAACAGTGCTCGAAAAACACCTGAGGCCAGCCTCGAGAGGCTGGTTCCCTTAGTAGATTTTGTAGAGGCATGGTATCATCTTCCCAACATATCTGCATGGTTCCTACGTATAATAAAGTCAGGGTACAGACTGCAGTTCGGGCACCGCCCCCCCAAATTCGCGGGGGTGGTGCAGACTACAGTGGTTCCAGAGCAGGCTCAGGTGATGGAACAAGAAGTGCAAGCTCTGCTGCTAAAAGAGGCCATAGAACGTGTTCCTCTTTCAGACAGGGAGTCCGGGTTTTACAGCCGGTACTTTATAGTTCCAAAGAAGGATGGGGGATTAAGGCCGATTTTAGATCTCAGGGTGTTGAACCGGTCTTTGAGAAGGTTCAGGTTCAAAATGCTTACAATTCCTGTTATCGTGAGTCAGATCAGATCCGAGGACTGGTTTGTCACGATAGATCTAAAAGACGCTTATTTTCACGTTTCCATCCTTCCATGTCACAGGAGGTTCCTGAGGTTCGCTTTCGGGGGCGAAGCTTACCAATATCGGGTTCTTCCGTTCGGCCTAGCACTCTCTCCCCGCACATTCACCAAATGTATGGATGCAGCTCTTGCTCCACTGAGACTTCAGGGCATTCGCATACTGAATTATATCGACGACTGGCTCATTCTGGCCCAGTCTCGAGATATGGCGGTTCGGCATCGAGATGTCGTCCTTGGCCACATTCGGAATTTGGGGTTGAGACTCAACACGAAAAAGAGTGTGTTAGAACCGTCCCAGTGCACAACGTTTCTGGGCGTCGTGTGGAACTCGATTACGATGCAGGCACGCATGTCTCCTGCACGTATCGAGTCCATTCTGGGGATGGTGTCCAAGTTAAAACTAGGCCAGGCCATCACTGTGAAGCAATTTCAAAGAATGCTGGGCCTCATGGCAGCGGCTTCCAACATTATACCTCTGGGCCTTCTACATATGAGGCCCCTTCAGTGGTGGCTAAAAACCAAGGGGTTTTCCCCCAAGGGGAATCCATTTCGTATAATCAGAGTAACGCGCAGATGCCTTCGTTCTCTACAAATATGGAAGAAACCTTGGTTCCTGTCCCAAGGGCCAGTGCTGGGAGCGTCATATCGCCGGAAAACCGTTTCGACAGACGCCTCCCTCACTGGCTGGGGCGCGGTCATGGACGGCCGCTTTGCCAGGGGTCTGTGGCAGGACCATCATCATTCGTGGCACATAAACTGCCTAGAGATGTTGGCTGTGTTCAGGGCTCTGAGGAGCTTCCTTCCAGACATCAAAGGTTACCATGTCTTGATACGTTCGGACAATACATCAGTGGTAGCTTATCTGAACCGACAAGGGGGACTCAGATCGCGCCCTCTGTGCAGACTGGCGCATCAGATTATTCTTTGGTCCCAGGGGAAAATACTGTCTATCAGAGCAATGTATATTCCGGGGGTTCAGAACCAGGGAGCAGACATCCTGTCGAGGCAGGGGCTGAGGCCCGGGGAATGGAGACTTCATCCAGATGTGGTGAAGTTGATATGGGAGAGGTTTGGACGAATGGAAGTGGATTTATTTGCGTCTCGAGAGACGTCCCACTGCCCACTTTGGTTCTCCCTCTCACATCCAGCCCCTCTGGGGTTGGATGCCATGGTGCAGGCCTGGCCGAGGCTTCGCCTGTACGCATTTCCCCCGATCGCTCTGCTTCCGGGGATCCTGGAGAGGGTCCGTCAAGAGGGCATCAGTCTACTTCTGGTTGCCCCAATGTGGCCGACCCGAGTGTGGTTTTCAGACATAGTTTCACTCCTAATAGCTCCGCCATGGCAGATTCCTCTGAGGAGGGATCTGTTGTCTCAGGCGGAGGGCACAATTTTCCACCCTCAACCGGAGCTGTGGAAACTGTGGGTATGGCCTCTGAGGGGGTTCAGTACCTAAATGCTGGTCTGTCAGCTGGGGTGGTGGAAACCATACTTAGCTCTAGGGCTCCGTCTACAAGGAGATTTTTATGGCCTCAAGTGGAATGTTTTTGTCACTTGGTGTAGAGAACAGGAGTTGGATCCAGTCAACTGCCCGGTGGCTTCAGTTCTAGAATTCCTTCAGAATCGTTTCTCTGCGGGTCTCTCCCCTTCCACGCTTAAGGTGTATGTGGCTGCTATTGCGGCTTTCCACGCACCATTAAGTGATGGGCCTCTGGGGAGGCACCATCTGGTCATTCGTTTTCTCCGTGGTACTTGGAGGATGAGACCGATGATTAGGTCCAGGGTTCCTACCTGGGACCTGGCGGTGGTTCTCGAAGGGTTATCCCTGGCCCCCTTTGAACCCCTTCAGTCGGCTTCGCCTAGGGATCTTAGCTAAAAATGGTGTTTCTCTTAGCTATTACCTCTCTTAAGAGGGTGGGAGATCTCCAAGCCCTGGCAGTAACACCAGCTTGCTTGGAGTTTGCCCCTGGCAGAGTAAAAGCCTTTTTGCATCCGAATCCGGGCTACATTCCTAAGGTTCCTATGAATACGGCTCGATCCACGGTCCTTCAGGCATTTCATCCTCCGCCTCATGTGTCGGCAGAGGAGGAGAAGCTTCATTTGCTCTGCCCTGTCACCATTAGTAATTGGATTGTTCAAACTATTATTTCAGCTTACAGGGTGCGCGACTTGCCTTCACCTTTAGCTGTTAGGGCTCATTTGACTAGAGGCATGGCTTCCTCTAGGGCCCTCCTTTCGGGAGTTCCCCTCCAGGAGATCTGTGAGGCAGCCGGATGGGCTACCCCACACACTTTTATTAAGTTCTACAGTTTACACCTCCCTAGTACACCTGGTGCACACGTCCTTTCGTCCTAGTTGAGTGCCTAATTAAGTTTCACTCCGGGCCTATTCAGTGCGTGGCCTAGTGGGCATTCGTTCCCCAAAGTATCGATTTCTCGATGCATTGTGGAGTTCCCTTCAATAGGGAACGTCTCGGGTTATGACTATAACCCTTGTTCCCTGAGAAGGGAACGAGACAATGCATCGTTCTGCCACGCCCCTCTAGGCCTTAGAGCGTCTTGCTTCATCGCGAGGCTGGTATGCTATGCATCAGCGTGACCTTTATACTTCCGGGTATGCCGTCACATGTTACGTCACGACGCAACACCAATCAGGATTGGACTAGTTTCATTTTACTTCAGAGGCGCACGCTTAGGGAGCGTCCCCAAAGTATCAATTTCTCGATGCATTGTCTCGTTCCCTTCTCAGGGAACAAGGGTTATAGTCATAACCCGAGACGTTTTATTAATACCCTGTTTTTTCTTTCTCATTTTTAGGAAAAGCACTTTACATGCATTGTTTATTTCTATACCAAATGTCATACACTTGCAATTAAACTAAACATATAAACAACTACATCATTATGTTGATATCCTATATTTTTACAATAAAACTTACGACAAACATGTCTTCTAATATCCTCAGTTGTTGCGTATCGAACACATTTGTAAATTACTTCCATTGTGCGAGTTCTCTTTAATACCGCGTGCTGTATATACATGTTGCTGCTGATTGGACTGCAGTTCTGACACGCCCACCAAACAAGAGAAAACGCATCTCAAACCCCGTTGCACAGTGGTGCACGCCGTTCCAGGAAACATGACGTTCAAAACGGAAACCGTAGCAAAACGTTGCGCACCGTTGTGATCTTGAACGTGCCCCTGGTCACACAGACACACTCCTCAAATGTGCAAACTCTAATTGCTTAACTGATCACTAACCAATCACTGCTTTACTTTAGTATAGATAGGCCTATAAATAGGTCAAAGGTTAGATTGAGGAGGAGGAGCAGCAGCAGCAGTAGGAAGAGGAAGAGGAAGAGGACAAATAAGAGAAGGAAGGAGAGCCATCTCTGATGCGATTAGGGAAACACTTGTTGATCATGTTATCAACCACGGTTTGACCATGAGAGAGGCTGAGCTGAGTCGATTTACAGTGGCGTCCATAATTCGAACCTTCAATAATGAGAACAGGTATGCAACTATCTATAGATATGGGTAATTCATGTACGACAACCCTCCTCCTTCCCCAGCTCCACCTGTGTAGATCGTATGATAACCCCCCTCCTTCCCCAGCTCCACCTGTGTAGATCGTATGATAACCCCCCTCCTTCCCCAGCTCCACCTGTGTAGATCTGATACGGATGATTCATGTACGATAACCCTCCTCCTTCCCCAGCTCCACCTGTGTAGATCTGATACGGATGATTCATGTACGATAAACCTCCTCCTTCCCCAGCTCCACCTGTGTAGATCTGATACGGGTGATTCATGTACGATAACCCTCCTCCTTGCCCAGCTCCAACTGTGTAGATCTGATACGAGTAATTCATGTACGACAACCCTCCTCCTTCCCCAACTCCACCTGTGTAGATCTGATACAGATGATTCATGTACGATAACCCTCCTCCTTCCCCAGCTCCACCTGTGTAGATCTGATATAGGTAATTCATGTACGATAACCCTCCTCCTTCCCCAGCTCCACCTGTGTAGATCATATGATAATCCTCCTCCTTCCCCAGCTCCACCTGTGTAGATCTGATACGGATGATTCATGTACGATAACCCTCCTCCTTCCCCAGCTCCACCTGTGTAGATCTGATGTATGCATGTAATACATGTACGATAACCCTCCTCCTTCCCAAGCTCCTCCTGTGTAGATCTGATACGGGTGATTCATGTACAATAACACTCCTCCTTCCCCAGCTCCACCTGTGTAGATCTGATACGGGTGATTCAAGTACGATAACCCTCCTCCTTCCCCAGCTCCACCTGTGCAGATCTGATACGGGTAATTCATGTACGATAACCTTCCTCCTTCCCCAGCTCCACCTGTGTAGATCTGATATGGGTAATTCATGTACGATAACCCTCCTCCTTCCCCAGCTCCACTTGTGTAGATCTGATACGGGTGAATCATGTACGATAACACTCCTCCTTCCCAGCTCCACCTGTGTAGATCTGATACGGATGATTCATGTACGATAACCCTTCTCCTTCCCCAGCTCCACCTGTGTAGATCTGATACAGGTAATTCATGTACGATAACCCTCCTCCTTCCCAAGCTCCACCTGTGTAGATCTGATACAGGTAATTCATGTACGATAACCTCCTCCTTCCCCAGCTCCACCTGTGTAGATCTGATACGGGTGATTCATGTACGATAACCCCTCTCCTTCCCCAGCTCCTACCTGTGTAGATCTGATACAGGTGAATTCATGTACGATAACACTCCTCCTTCCCCAGCTCCACCTGTGTAGATCTGATACGGTAATTCATGTATGATAACACTCCCCCTTTCCCCAGCTCCACCTGTGTAGATCTGATACGGATGATTCATGTACGATAACCCTCTCCTTCCCCAGCTCCACCTGTGTAGATCTGATACAGGTAATTCATGTACGATAACCCTCCTCCTTCCCCAGCTCCACCTGTGTAGATCTGATACGGATGATTCATGTACTATAACCCAAGTCCTGACTCCCGCGGCAGTCCCCGGACCCCTGTGTCAGCGACGCAAACAGTCGGCGGGAAATTTTGAAAGCCTCCTTTCGAGCCGCCTGGATAGATTGACTTGCGGGTCGGGTTAAGTATTCCTCCCTCCTCCCACATCCACTGTGTAAGAACTGATACGGGTGATCATGGACAATAACACTCCTTCCCCAGCTCATCTGTGTAGATCTGAATAGGTAATCATGTACGATAACCATCCTCCTTGCCCAGCTCCTCCTGTGTAGATCTGATACGGGTGAATTCAATGTACGACAACCTCCTCCTTCCCACCTCACTGTGTAGATCTGATACAGGTATTCATAGTACATAACCCTCTCCTCCCCACTCCAACCTGTGTAGATCTGATACGGGTAATTCATGTACATAACCCCTCCTTCCCCAATGCACCATGTGAGATCTGATACGGTGATTCAATGTACGATAACCCTCCTCCTTCCCCAGCTCCACCTGTGTAGATCTGATACGGTGAATTCATGTACGATAACACTTCCTGACGTTTACCCTTATCCCCAGCTCCACCTGTGTAAGATCTGATACGGATGAATTCATGTACGCACACCCTTCTCTTCCCCAGCTCCACCGTGATAATCTGATATCAGTGACGAATCATGTAACGATAACCCTCCTCCTTCCCCAGCTCCACCTGTGTAGATCTGATACGGAGAATTCATGTACGATAACCTCCTCCTCTTCCCCAGCTCCACCTGTGTGATCTGAACGGTGATTCATGTACATAACCCTCCTCCTTCCCCAGCTCCACCTGTGTAGATCTGATATAGTGATTCATGTACGATAACCCTCCTCCTTCCCCAGCTCCACCTGTGTAGATCTGATACGGGTAATTCATGTACGATAACCCTTCCTCCCTTTCCCCAGCTCCACCTGTGTAGATCTGATACGGATGAATTCATGTACGATAACCCTCCTCCTTCCCCAGCTCCACCTGTGTAGATCTGATACAGGTAATTCATGTACGATAACCCTCCTCCTTCCCCAGCTCCTCCTGTGTAGATCTGATACGGTGATTCATGTACGACAACCTCCTCCTTCCCCAGCTCCACCTGTGTAGATCTGATACAGGTGATTCATGTACGATAACACTCCTCCTTCCCCAGCTCCCCTGTGTAGATCTGATACAGGTAATTCATGTACGATAACCCTCCCTCCTCTTCCCCAGCTCCACCTGTGTAGATCTGATACGGATGATTCATGTACGATAACCCTCCTCCTTCCCCAGCTCCACCTGTGTAGATCTGATACAAGTGATTCATGTACGATAACACCTCCTCCTTCCCCAGCTCCACCTGTGTAGATCTGATACGGTATGATTCATGTACGATAACCCTCCTCCTTCCCCAGCTCCAACTGTGTAGATCTGATACGGATGATTCATGTACGATAACCCTCCTCCTTCCCCAGCTCCACCTGTGTAGATCTGATACAAGTGATTCATGTACGATAACACTCCTCCTTCCCCAGCTCATCCTGTGTAGATCTGATACAGGTAATTCATGTACGATAACCCTCCTCCTTCCCCAGCTCCACCTGTGTAGATCTGATACGGATGATTCATGTACGATAACCCTCCTCCTTCCCCAGCTCCACCTGTGTAGATCTGATACAGGTAATTCATGTACGATAACCCTCCTCCTTCCCCAGCTCCACCTGTGTAGATCTGATACGGATGATTCATGTACGATAACCCTTCTCCTTCCCCAGCTCCACCTGTGTAGATCTGATACAAGTGATTCATGTACGATAACCCTCCTCCTTCCCCAGCTCCACCTGTGTAGATCTGATACAGGTGATTCATGTACAATAACACTCCTCCTTCCCCAGCTCCACCTGTGTAGATCTGACACAGGCGATTCATGTACAATAACCCTCCTCCTTCCCCAGCTCCACCTGTGTAGATCTGATACGTGTGATTCATGTACGATAACACTCCTCCTTCCCCAGCTCCACCTGTGTAGATCTGATACGGGTAATTCATGTACAATAACCCTCCTCCTTCCCCAGCTCCACCTGTGTAGATCTGATACGGGTGATTCATGTACGATAACACTCCTCCTTCCCCATCTCCACCTGTGTAGATCTGATACGGGTGATTCATGTACGATAACCCTCCTCCTTCCCCAGCTCCACCTGTGTAGATCTGATACGGATGATTCATGTACGATAACACTCCTCCTTCCCCAGCTCCACCTGTGTAGATCTGATACGGGTAATTCATGTACGATAACCGTCCTCCTTCCCCAGCTCCACCTGTGTAGATCTGATACGGGTGATTCATGTATGATATACTGTACTGCAGCAGATCTATTCTGCCAAGACCAAACATGTCAACACTGTACACTCCAAGGATTGTAATGACAGAAAAATGGTTATAAAATATAAGTAAAAAGTTAAAAATATAGGTATATAAGTATATAAGTTAAAAAATAATAGGGACTGAAGATATCAACTGAAAAAGGAAAGTTGTTTCAGAAAGTTTTATTTCATTCTGATGTATTTCTTCAGAAAAGTGTCACTGAAGAATCATTCACAGTAAGACTAGGAACAGTAACTAAGACAGTAAATAAAGTCCATGCTGATTTCATATTGACTTTTACTATAAACAGCATCTCCATAAAAAAACATCACAAAGGTTGACGTCCATCTCTCGTGTTTCTTTTGTTTTCAGGAGCAGGTACGTCCGACTCCATTAAATCCACACCGTGGCCTCTCTTTTATGTGACATTTTATTTGGCGGAGACAAACGAGCACCAGTTGGATTATAACATAATTTGTCTTGTCTTTATTACCAGCACAAAGGACAACGTTCATTAATTATTCGCTGTAGCAGCGGAGAAGGTCTCTCTCCGGACAGATGGTGAGGACACTGTTATTTATATCAATCAGCTCAAAATGTTCAGTTAGGATTACTATTCCTTAGACTATCCTGATTTATTTCTCTCCCTCTCTTTGCCGTAGGCTGCCGTTTGTCCGCTTTAATGGAAAGACGATTGGAGGTGGATCACAGTGTGTGCCGGCATGTTAATTCACACGACTCTGTGTTTGTTCTGGAGGGTGAAAGATTTCCTTCTCTTTGGACACAAGAGGGTTAAACACTCATCGGGAGTGAAAACCGGGAACACTTCCCAACGTACCACTAAGAAAAGTATACATATATACATATTTATATGAAGCGGATCAAAAAAGTCAAGAACAACGGGTATTGTTCAAATTTCATGTATAACTTTGATGAAAGGTTTTGATCCACTTCAAGTGTTGACTACTGTATATATATATATATATGGGATGCACCCATATAAAAAATTTTGGCCAATATCGATAATTATTTATATTTGAAAGCCGAAAACCGATATATTGGCCGATAAATCGAAATCGAAATTTTCATATAATTTTCAGAGCATGATTACAAAAACAAATGTTTCACCCTTTAGAGCCGTGTTCCAAACTCACAATTATAATGTTCTCATTATGATATTAAGTAGCCGATATGACAGACGTCATGTTGCAATGAACCGTATTTTCCTTTTTGTGATTCCAAATCATATTTCAAGCAATTCAAAATGATCATGTTGAACAGTGCCAATATGAAGCGTCTCATAATCCATTATTTATCAGCTTTAATATATCGGCCAAATTTTCTTATTGGACCGATAACATTAAAAATCAACATAATATCGTCCGATGTATATACTGTAGATTCCACACAGTTTAATATAATCAATAACTATAACACTGGAACAAACTGGACATTTCCGGAGGATTCAGGCGAAGGCTTTCTGTATTAAATGAATATTAAAGTCGAGATATTGAGAGTGAAAAATTTTCTTTCATATATCAAAGTTTCTCTCTTCAGAACAAGACACAAACCGAGATGAATAATTTGCCTTCGTAATACTTAAGTTTCTCAGAAAATGTGATCTGCAGAAATAAATCAGATTCTGGGAGATTCTCTCATGGCTTGGCTCTCCTGTTGAGCCAAATATGAACAAATATGCAAAAATAACTGTGCAGGTTGTGATTAAGATTTTAAATGTGTCTTTTTTCGGCTTTTAGCTAATGAAAAACAAAGTCTTGGAGGATCTTAGTGTTAATTTATTAAACATGAAAAGGGCCTTGATGAAATATAGAAGTGAGATATGTTTTGCATTTCAAAGAATCCAGCGTACAACTTACTTGCATGTAAATTAGGTCAAGATTTGTAGACAATATTTTCCAAGAGTTTCCATGTTTGAATGTGAATAATACAATGCTGTGGCCCTCTCTGATGATAAGAGATATTTGCTTAATGTCAGTCGTTGCTTAAACAAACATCTCCTTCAGATCGCGCTTTGAAGCGCCGGAATACCTCATTCTCCACACATTGATCCGACACATTGAGTTATCATGAAAGCTGGATTATGGAAACACTGTATTTGTGTAAACCAGCAGCTCTCATGCATTATTATTTAATCTCCGGCTGTATGTGTGTCTGTTCGGTTCAGCGGATCATTTAATGCTTTATGATCTCTATATTCTGCATCATTGTAAAGCTGTGTGTCAGGAATATCACGTAAATCTTTTCGAGCGAGAAGTTACCCAGCCTGACAGCTCGACGTCATCCCCTGAATACCATTTACTGAGTAATTAGTTTTATGCAAACGAGAGTTGAAGATGAAAGTCAGAGCTTGATCAATTATGAATTACGTTATATGTTCTCTCCTGCTTACCGTGCTTGTGTTGGGGTAATGCACCTACCATGATTAAAAATGCATATGCCTGTAATATATAGATATATAAAAGAGCAGGAGGGAGAGGAGCTTTAGTAGGTGGGCGGGGCTTCTGACACTTTTCAGTTTGATTGGCAGGTGCACAAGTAATTTTTTATCTATGATTTCCTGGACGATCCTATCATTATGCCACCGGATAAAATCTACACATTAAGAGCATGAGGAGCTTATGGCTAAAAAAATAGAAGAGGAATCCGGCATAGTTTGGTAAACATCTATAGTGGTGAATTGAAACTATTGCGAATATAATTTATGCATTTACACTTGCTCCAATAGCAAAAGAAAAAAACAATAATCGCATTTCATTAGCCGCGTTTCCATTACCCTTCAAATTGCGCAAATTGAAATTGCGAATTGAAATTACGCTCAATGGAAACACGTCAATTTCGCAAAAACTCCCATTTATCGCAAAAAAGTTTTTACGCTCGCATGAGGAGGTTTTTCAGGCAATTCGAAAAAGGAATATTTCGCAAAACTGCAATGGAAACAGTTTTTGCGCAATAACAGTCCGTGGGGTCCGTGATAAAGGCAAATAATAATAGGCTAATAAATATCATCATTATTATAACAGTTATTAGGCTACATATTAAGAAGACGCTTATCCAAAAAAGGAACAAAGCAATTCGTCAAATGTCATTCATAATGGTTAGACAATAATAATACAGGGCTAAGATTATCACAAATAAACAAGATTTTGACGCATATCCAAGTGTTTGCTGAGCTCGCATGGCACGAATACTTGCTTTTTCCTATCAACAGTAGAAACAACTTAAAATAGGCCTACTCTATTATTTCTGGTCATACAGATAATAATAATACTTTATTCGCAACTATGATTTTTTTTGTGTAAACTCACAATAACAAGAAATCGTTGTGCTTTTGTAAAATAAAATAAAACAATCATGCGCTTTCATGATCTCCGTGAACTGGAGCGCGAGAACTGAAACAAAGTATAGCCTGGGCTAAAGCTTGAATTGTCCCCTTTAAAACGAACAAATTCGAATCGAAAGCTAATACCTTCTGCTTATGTAATCCGTATGAAAGGTGTAGGCCTATTTCTCTCTAAAGGTACATTCGCGCGACGCGCCTCAGCGGAAATGGATAGCCTATATGTTTTTAGCCGACGTCTGATTTAGAAAACAATAGTTTATTAATAAACAATTAAAATGCCTCGTTATTTTTTCAGACACATTTATTATCATTAGCCTATAACTCACCTAAATCAAGTTTCTGTAGGCTGTGGTTCCAGAGACATAGCCTAAATATGGCTCTTCTCATTCAGCACTGCGGGAAAAAATATAATTTCCGGGTTCTAATTTGGCCTTAGAAAACCATTGCAATCGACCTTTTTTCGTATTAAGTTGGGAATATTATAAATGTTTAATAAAGGGACAAAAAGTAATAAACAAACATCTGAAATTTAGTTGATATATTATTATTTTTGCGCAGCATTTGTGTAGCCTACAGTTCAAATAAAATAAAATAAATGGTGTTCAACTTTGCATTTTTAAAAAAAAACAACCACCGTTCATTTTTCGTTTTGCATACGGGTTAAATAAGGAAAAACGAATGGACACAAATGTACACTGACAGTTTGGACAGAGTTCTTTATTAAATTCATAAAATAAACAATAATTAGGCTACAGGAATACTGGATTCTAAACCTCAAAGAAATGCCACAATCAAGATCTCGGAGCAGAAATGAGAGAGAAACACCCAGAAACTCCTTATGCCGTTCGCAGTATAAGGGTATTTCCCTGCCATTAATGCTTGGATAAATGCTATGCACGTCTCCTTCCATTAATAATAATAATAATGTCTAGTGTGGATGTGTAATGTCCCGTTGTCATGATGTTTAAATGACTTATCGCGAGAGGAAAAAAGGACGTTGTATCGCATAACATCAGTTAATGGAAACGCCGTCATTTCGCAATAGTTTTTTATCGACATTTAGAAAAAATCGCAAAAGTTTTGCGCAAATCTGTAATGGAAACGCGCCTAATGACTTTACAAAAGAGGAAAAACATATTGAGAGATTGATTATGTTGGTCAGAAGGAAGATGTCAAAATTGTATATAATTTGTAATAAAACGCAGCCGTTGTATAAGAAACAGTATTTTTATTCAATTTAATGCCAAGGTAATAAAACACAAATAATACTTTTATAAATATATATTCATTTTTTTTTCTGCATGAATCGGAAGCTGTGATAATCATTTCTCCTCTATTGTGTCGTATATCAAGAGAAACACTTCAGGAACAAGAACAGATGTGGGCGGGGCTTGATTGTGTCTGTGGGCGGGGCTTGATTGTGTCTGTGGGCGGGGCTTGATTGTGTTCGTGGACAGGGCTTGATTGTGTCTGTGAGTGGGGCTTGATTGTGTTTGTGAGTGGGGCTTGATTGTGTCTGTGGGCGGGGCTTGATTGTGTCTGTGGGCGGGGCTTGATTGTGTCTGTGGGCGGGGCTTGATTGTGTCTGTGAGTGGGGCTTGATTGTGTTTGTGAGTGGGGCTTGATTGTGTCTGTGAGTGGGGCTTGATTGTATTTGTGGGTGGGCTTGATTGTGTCTGTAGGCGGGGCTTGATTGTGTTTATGGGCGGGGCTTGATTGTGTCTGTGGGCGGGGCTTGATTGTGTCTGTGGGCGGGGCTTGATTGTGTCTGTGGGGAACTGATTGGATGGTTGTGGTTTGCTATTGGCTGATCTCATGTGAGTGACAGGTTATAGCCCCACCCTCGTCATCAGAGAACCGAAGAGATGCTGCAAGAGGAACTTATTCTCATTCAACATTATTAACATGTATGTATTATTAACAATAATGATGATGTGCACCTATACATCATTTACAATAAACACTGCAATATTTCATTAAAAAAAAAACACATTATTATATACTTTTTGATTTCATGGTGACTTTAATAACTGTGGAAACGCATAATCACAGTCTGAATAGGGAATATTAGCTAAAATATGCTCAGTTTCTGCATTGACAACAACTCATTCATTGGTTAATCAGACCGTGTTTCCAGTTTTAAAGACGTCCTCATTCCCAAACGCATTCTCTTTCAAATCAAATCAGATCGGAATCAGACTGATGTGACACCAGATCAATACACGTCTGTCGGGATCTGATTAACCCATTCTCTCTCTCTCTCTCTCTCTCTCGCGCGCGCGCGGGCTGGCGTCCATGGCTCGGAGCGAGACTGTTAGTTAGCAATACTCATAAAAACTCTCTTCATCAGGACGAGGGTGGTTTGGTGCGGGCAGAAAGCACACAAAAGGGTGAAGCTTGTCAGAGAGACAGGTGGCAGGAGATCTGGCTCTAATAGTGAGCAATATGAATAATAGATTCTGCTAAATGTATGCCAGTAAACACAGCTGCCTTCACTCGCGTCCAACAGAACAGCTTGGCAGAGACACGGCTTCTCCTCTCTCCTCTGTTCACTCCACCTGAGGACAGAGGCCGATTAACTAATCAAATGTGCAGATAAAGAGGAAGAGGAAACAGGAGGAGACAAAGAAGAGAGAGAGAGAGAGAGAGAGAGAGAGAGAGAGAGAGAGAGAGGAGAGAGAG
Source organism: Chrosomus eos (assembly GCA_036326025.1). NCBI lineage: Eukaryota > Metazoa > Chordata > Actinopteri > Cypriniformes > Leuciscidae > Chrosomus > Chrosomus eos. The sequence goes on from CM070828.1 coordinate 1,285,952, forward strand.
GAGAGAGAGAGAGAGAGAGAGAGAGAGAGAGAGAGAGAGAGAGAGAGAGAGAGAGAGAGAGAGAGAGAGAGAGAGGGAGGGGGGAGGTCTTATAGTGGCTCGGCGCTGATGGAAGGTTGTTAGAGAGAATGAAGTCGAATGACGATCCGGTGAGGTTAAAATGGATGGGAGAACTCGACAGGGCTCTCTCTCTCTCTCACACACACACACACACACACACACACACACACACACACACACACACACACACACACACACGTTTCTTTTTGTGATTTATGAGGACTCTCCATAGGCGTAATGGTTTTTATACTGTACAAACTATATATTCTATCCCCCTACACTGCCCCTGTCCCTAAACCTACCCATCATAGGAGACATCCTGCATTTTTACATTTTTAAAAAAAAACATTGTTTTTTATGTTTTTTAAGCCATTTGAAATATGAGGATGCATGCAATATCCTCATATATCACGTGTAAGTTGTAATACCAGTGTAATATGCATGTCATTATACACATTTGTGTCCTCATATATCACAAAAACAAGCACACACACACACACACACACACACGCGCACGCACGCAAACAAACACACACACACACAACACACACACACACACACACACACACACACACACACACACACACACACACACACACACACTGACAAACACAAAAAATTGTTGATTTGAATGAAGAATGATCTTCATGAGAAAGTCTTCTGAGCTTCAGAACTCACTGGGAAAAGTGTCTCACTACAGGAAAATCTGGGAAAATTCCTAAAACTGATGATCCTCTTAAACGTGGTAAAATCACGGTAATGCGTCGCGTTTCTGCTTTTAGACAGTGGCAGCAATTTATTATAGTTTTTCTGAACTGCTAAAACACATTTCTTGAAACCATCATAACTTTCTCAAAACCTTAAACACGAAAAACAAACTTTCAAAGCACAATCACAGAACCTCGGACTCTTCTGGCAAAATCAAACAATGCTCTAGGATCATACACACAACAATATTAATAAACACTACAGAGTCAATATTATAATCACCACAGATCATTCGTTAGACACGACATCAAATATGGAGAACACAGAATCCAAAGCATGCAGTGACAGGAAAAAAGTATATTGTAAACACATTTTGCAATTATGAAAAAAAGTATAGTAATGACAACTGACAGTAGTAAGGAGAATGAACCGTAAATGCACTGCAAGTGTAGTATTATACTGAATATTGAATAGTAGGCCTATCGAATGTCTGTATATTCAATACGTGCATACTGCTGATGTCATCAGAAGAGAAACATGTGTAGTTTCTGAAGGCAGCCTGTGATTGGCTGTGTAGTTTCTGAAGCCAGCCTGTGATTGGCCGACGGAGCTGCTGATGTCATCAGAAGAGAAACGCGTGTTGTTTTCTGAAGGCAGACTGTGATTGGCTGACGAAGCTTCTGATGTCATCAGAAGAGAATCGCGTGTTGTTTCTGAAGCCAGCCTGTGATTGGCCGAAAGAGCTGCTGCTGTCATCAGAAGAGAAACATGTGTAGTTTTCTGAAGCCAGCCTGTGATTGGCTGTGTAGTTTCTGAAGGCAGCCTGTGATTGGCCGACGGAGCTGCTGATGTCATTGTCTGGCGCTGGACCTCTCAGACGGTGGATGATGTGTTTACATTCTCTCTAGCTTTCGCTGATGACTCCCCTGTTGTAGTTTAGCAAGACTTTGCCTAGCAGAAGGTAATTAATTCTTCAATTAAAATGTTGTTAAACATTTTTAATGAGCAGAAGACACGTGGGAGAGAGAGAGAGACGTGGAAGTACGTTTAACCGGGGAAAGAGAAAACACAGGCGTTTGAAAGTTAGCGCTCGTGACCCACTTTACCCAAAACAACAGCCAGAAAAAAAGAAATATGAATGAAATATGGCGTGTTAGGGCTCAAAGGAAGTGTCCTTTATATCAGGTGATTACGGTTTCATTTTTCCCTGGCTTTTATCATCAGAAAGCAAATTAGGCCAGTGTTACTCTCCAAACATCCCAGTCCGCACCCCTGAAAATCAACCTATTCCCAATGTAACAGATTTAATTAATAGTGTAGCAAAATAATCTGTTGCTAAGGATGAGGAGAAAAAAGGGAAGCTCATAATTGGGATGCTATCTACGCTCTATAATTAAAGTCAAGTGAGTGACACGCAGGGTTATTCCTCTGCAAACAAACACTAGTTCGGGGGTCCGGTCGGTCGACGGCCTCGAGGTCGAGAATCTCCATCGTACTTCATTACGCTCGTGTAGTTCCGTTCCTGCAACGCCGGCCTCAATTAGAGACGTGTAAATGTGTTGTTTGCTTAATCACTCCAAAACTGGCCCTCAGGACTCGCCTAATGCAACTCCATTAACAGCCCATCAAAACAAAGATTCTGCTCCTAATGACCGTAATCTCGTTCCTCCGTCAGAATCTCAGACCCAAATCAGCGCGTGATGAACGAGTGCGACGCAGACCTCGATAGCATCTCCATCCAGGAGCCACACAACAGATACACAGCAGACAAACACCATCATTTACTTCATTACCGTGTGTTTGCTGGCACGGCTGACTGAGAAACACGTGCAGCTCACCGTAGAATCACAATCACACAAAACCTTTATTTTATAGTGTGTATTTTGCCACTAATTCATCTTTTCCTTTTTTACGAATCGAGTCAAATTCTGGATCTTCTTGAAACAAACTTTGTTGCATTATTATCTCTGTAAAGCTGCTTTGAAACAAATATTGTATAAAAGCGCTATATAAATAACAGTTACACAACTTGTCGAATCAGGTACACTTTATTAGGGGTTCAAGCACAAAGTGGTGAAACTCTATTTTAATTGTAAGGATTTGTAAAACTGATTGTGCAGATCAAACCGTAAGGCCTAGAGACTTGAAACTCGGCCAGATGGTAGGCCTCAATTTGGGGAGAACCTATCAGAGAATGACCCCGATTGCCCCATAGGTGGCGCTACACCAACCAAAAGTACTAAATTGCTCATAACTCATAGACCGTTTGACTTAGTATGTATATCTACAATTTCGATTTAGGTTTTCAATGTCAAATTTTGTCCAAAACCTAGTTTTGCGAACTAGTCCATGGTTTTTCGCCCGATCTGAACCAAACCAGTCTAGGGCAATTCTCTGGACTCTCTAGATCAATAATTTTTTTTAAAAGTTGAACTTTCGCATTTTTCGTATGGCTATAACATAGGGGAATTTAGAAAATGGCCGTTGCAAAATACACTCGAAAGCCTATAAATCCTAAACGAAAAGTCAGAACTTCACAAAAATTGCTGGGCATATGTGACATAACATAGTAAACAAGCATGCAAAAATGTATGTAGATCGGACAATAGGTGCCGCTATAACTGTTAAAAAGCTTAAAAACCATGTATTTATGATGTCAGTGGATAAATGCTTGCTAAATGAAACTTAATCATATGTGCTTAAAGGCCTTAAATGTGTTGTAGAAATTTTAATAGTCATTTATTCCTAATCTATTCAATGTGTAAAAGTATATGTGTGTACGTGCTTGTGCGTGACGTTTCAGGAATATATGGGACAGGACATCTTGACCTTAGGAATGGTCAGGTTTGGCTAGTTTATTCCAGTACCAGTTTGTGTCCTTAAGAAAAACTGAACAGAAGTGGGGGCCTTATCTGGGTGGAAAAGTACAGCGAGTGAGAAGGAACCTTGAAAAGAGTATAAAAGCTGTCTCATGTCTTCCTGGTGCGCGTCACTCACTTCACAGAATGTAACAGCTGTGATGGCGACTGGGCCTTCTTGCAAGAATAAATATTTCTCTTTTTATTAATTTGACTCTGAGTGTCTCTTACGCAGTGATGATGTTTAACAGAAGTTTTGCCACAACATTTGGTGTCAGAGTGGGATTCCTTGGCAGTACCTCCTGGACCTGAGAGCGGACGGTGTTTGGCCACCTGGACTGAGCAGTTCCAGCTCTACCTCGTAAGTTTCAGAGAGAGGGGCCGACCGCTATCAGGGCCAGGAGAAGCTCCACTGGAATCAGATGAAAACGAACCCGTGGCAACTCAAGACATCTCTGGTAAGAGACGGCTAAAATATTTTTCTTATGGGCTAAAATATTTTTCAAAGTGAAACTGAACCATACTGGCTGAGGGCTGTTTCTGTGGTACGTAATCTGAGATTAATTGAGATCTATATATAGATCAAGAAATTTCAAACAGATACGAGGGAAAATAATCTGAGATTAATTGAGGTCTGTGACAGATCAAGAAATTTCAAGCAGATAAATAATCTGGGATTAATTGAGAACTGTGACAGATCAAGAGATTTCAAACAGATAGGTAACCTGAAAATGAGTTGTTCCACCACGGAGCAATTTGTTTTTAGGTGCTGAGGCTAATTAGGGGGAACCAGAACAATCGTAACAGATTTTTTGGTAAACCATAGTTAGGAGGGCACTAATAGTGCAACCCGACCGATTTGGGTTAAAAGAAAAGAATCGGGTTTGTTGGGGACGCCTAACAGACTAAAGAAAACGCGCGTTGAAGAGAAATCCACAGAGAACAGAGAAGCAGCAGTATGGGGATGTCTCAAAAGCAAGCTTGCGAAATTTGGTACACCGGTTTTCTGTCAAATGAGATAAAATTAAGGGCAGAAATGTATGATATTGAGCGCCACAAGATTAAAGGTGGTGCGGGGAACAGTTGAACAGGGCAGTGAGAAATAAGTGTCTGCGTTCAACATGTGTGTAAAAATGTGAACAGATAATGAATTGTTGGCTTGAAGATAAAATGTCGAACTGCCAGGAGAAATAATGTTTTTACTTCTTCATCCAGTAAATGGATGCATGACATTAGATGTCTATAGAACTTAAAGTTATACGATAAGGATTGAAGTAGCAAGCAGCAATAAGGCTGTCTGATATAGAGTGATAGAGTGATAGAAAAAGAGAGAACTGTAAGTAAGAAACTTGATGGAAGAGGGAAGTGAAAAACAAGAAGGTTGGTGTGTGAGATATGTTTATGTGGGGATTGTGCAAACAATCAAGTTCTGGTTAGATAATGAAGGAACTGGCATGTTTGAGAAAAGAAAGGAGAGGATACAGAATGAAAATGGCATGTAGGGGAAGATTGAGATGAAATATAGTAGGGAAAAAACTATATGTGATGAAAATAAAATGTCTGACAGAATTTAAGTCAAATTAACTGTTTAATTGGTATGAAAATACAGTTTTAGAATAAAATAAGGCATTGTATGATTGACAGGAATTAACATGACATGAAGAATGTTTTAAGCAGTATGGGGAACAATTCAATATTTTTTATGGTAAAATAAAGATTGAAATTAGGTTTAGTTTTAGTTTGACAAACATTGTTTTTGAACCTAAAGGGTCTAATGGGGGTAGTGAAAGGAATGGATTTACCATCCATCTTCGTTTATTATGAAAGGAATTGGAAATTATAGTTTTATAAAAAAACGAATGCATATCCTGGTGTTTATGATTGCAGACAATGTCTGTATTTAATATCTGAGGAGTGACTGAGGGTTCGATCAAGGTCGAGAGTACAGGAGCAGTCTTCTTATTCAGCCCAGCTTTTGGATGTTAGATATGCACTTGTTCTGTAATCAGTGTTGATGATAATAGCAAATTAGTAAAATGTAAAGACAGCTATGTCCAAAGATTCCGGAAATCAATAATGTATGTTGTGCCAGTAATAATGATGATTCGGCTATTGTTGTATCTGCCATTGGTGGACTGTAAAAGAATATGGAGCACTGCTTATCAGTGGCTCTGTTTGCATTCCTCAATGGAACACACTGCTTCAAGGGTGTGCAGTAAGTTAGAGCAGATGGAGAGTGTTTAAATTGTGGTCAGCAGGACCATTTAACATGTAACTGTAGATGCTCACTGAGAAGGGGTTTGAAAGTAGATCAGTGTTTAAGTGACGATATTAACATTTCGTCTGAGAAAGAATAAGAGAAAAAAAAAAAAAAACAAGGTCAAAAGATTGAAGTCTTAAAGTGAATCCTTTGAAAATATCTATAATAGTAATTATTATAAGTGAATTGATGAATACAGTTTGATGTAAAATTAATGACTCCAACAAATGTGAGTTGCAGAAAGGAAAAAGTAACTAAAAGGATGATTGTGTTTTAATTAAACATTTTAAAAAGGGTTTAGATTATATAGAACTAGAATAATTATTTTTATTTAAGATCAAATAAGCAGAAGCAGTAGGCTACTGAATTAACAGTTCTAAAATGTAAAAGGCATCTGATTAAACAAACAGCTTGAAAAGTGTTGACCATGAGAGAACTAGAAGCTGATGTTTTGCTTTTAAAAGATAAGTTTGTTAGGGGCTGTAATGAAACAGCTCGCTTATCTGAATCTGATGTGTGCTGTGGCTGTAAACGGCCAGTAGGCTACGACAGATACTCAATCTGAGTGGAAATTTGTAATGTCTAAATAGAGACAACTATAAAATGATGTTTATTTGGAAACAAATGTCATTTCTGGCAAAGATGCCTTAAGCTGGGATAGTTAAAAGATTATAGATAAAAGTTTGATGATTAGAAATATTTGAGAGAACAGTTTACCTGTCCTGAATGTCTCAGAGTCTCTCTCAGTCAAATGTCAGCTAACAGGCTGTTATCTGAGTCTGTGTCATAAGTAATAATAAGCTATTTATAGTAAAGCACAGTGTTTCAGTTGAAAAATCAGACACAGAGATGTTAAAGAAACCATTGCCATTAAGAGGGCAATTTGTATTGGTGAATGTTTTAAATGTAAAACTGAACGAATTTAAAGAAGTCTTTATAATAATAATGCAGACCTTAAATGATAGAAATAACATTTTTGATTATTTTATTTTAGGACCAGTAACTTCTTTGTCTTATCTTAAGTCTCCACCATTGAAACAGGCCCGATGGCTACGGCTACAGATGTATAGCTAGGTTGATGATTTTAAGATGATTAATGGATTTAAGTGATTAAATACTGCTGTTATTAACCTGTCTCCCTGTGAACACTATTAGGCAATCAGAATGGCTCTGGTGACTCTTGAACGTGCCTTTCCTAAGCTCCAGAAAGCAGCTGAGTTCTGTTAAAGGAAACTGATTGTGTGATGGGAGAGAGCGGTCACCAGTTTGTGAGCGGTACCAGTGTGTACGTGGCTACTCAATGACAGGATGATCTTCCTGGCCAGGGGACAGCCTTACGCAGGGGGTCACGGACATTGGGCACCTCAGGACGGGGGTGTGGTACATGCAAGAAAGGTATGAGAGTTGAGCGCTGACTACTGGAGGCCACTGGGGTCAGCAGAGCATTGAGAGGTGAGATGCGCTGTGACGAGTTGCGGCAGTCTGACCCAAGAGAATGTGAGTTCCTCTATACCACTTGCCAGAAGAAACCGCATAATCGTACGCTTGTTTTTCATTGTGACAAGTGTCTGCAATTAAGCCAGGGGGACAACACCCTGAAGAGAAAATTATAGATAAAGAGCTATGGGGGAGTTCAAGAGCCACCTGAAACATGAGGGGGATTGCCATTATTTGTGATGGGAGACAGGAACAAAACTTTTTATGTATTGGCTGCCTCATGGGCAAGAATAAGAAAATTTATAGAAGTGTTGATTTTGAACTAATATGTTTTAACTCCTGAAGGTCGTTTGACATGGTGGGTGGCTAAAGATGAAGACAGTTTTTGATTTGAGAAAAGTCTGGATAACAAAATTTAATGGTAAAAGGATAGTGATTAATTTAATGTAATTATTATTTGTTAATAAGAGAGAGAGACTGTTTGAGTGGAGGAAGGGATGGTAAACTGTGTCTGTCTTTCTGTTGTCGGCCTGCTAGAGCAAGCTGAAGCAAAATAATGATAAGGAAAAAATTAAACAAAGCAACCCAGCAGACTGAAAATCTAATGAATAATGAACAGACATGCTTTGGAACTGGTTAAGAGATCATGTAAAATTAGGTAAAAGCTACAGAAAAATGCGAAGTTTAAAATCTTATTTAAAATTTAAATCTTTTTAGCAATAATATATAAAAGAAAGAGTTAATATTGAAAAAAGCGAACATTGAAAATGAGCATATGTGTATAGATATGTGTGTCTAGTATGAGTGTGTGTGATGGTGACAGCACTTTAGGTCTTGTATGTATTAGTTTGGGGTACTAATTTTCCGCCTGAATAGTGAGTATATTGTTTCATCATTACAGATGGGTTAAGCAAATGACAAATTTTAAAGAAAGCGATAATGGTGAGTGGATCCGACGAAAAGATAGGACGAGCTTTAAATTGATTGGTCATCAAGCTCTGTCTGGTATTAATTACTTTTGTCTTTCATGATGTTGATTTGAATTACGTTCTGGATCAGTTTAAGTATTTGCGTAAATTGGAATTGTGGAGTTGTAGATCACAATCTGGCATGGGCTGAGATAAATGAAAATGTTATAGATTTGATGGCAACAACAAAGTGACATATGGCTAAGTCAAACATGAAATTATCAAGAGAGCCCTAAAAATGTAGGATTATTGTGGGCAGAAGGATGAGAATGTTATTTGACTGACAAGTGACCAAGTCTGTACAGCATGACCTGACTTGATAGAAACAATTGATGACTTTGAAAATGTTTGTAGATGACTGAATTAAGAGACCAAACAACAGGCCTGAAAAGCAGGATACGCTGTGAGGCTCAGGGCCTTTGCCCTTCAAATACTTCGTTGAGCAGATAATAATGTGGCTTTAAGTGAAGAATGTAATATTTTTGTTTCAGAGACAGCAAAAGATGTCTGGAGGAAATTTGTCTGAAGGACAACGTTTGGGTTAGTGTTGATGCAAACTTTATCAAAACACTATGTTAAATGTTATGTTAAATTGATGCTCGAGTTGTGTCGTGCATCAAGAGGGAGATGGTATAACAATTGCCAAATATGGTTTACTAAGGGACAATATATGTTGGGAGGACACTGGGTCTAATTGGGTAAAAGGCCGTCCCAAACAAATTTGCTTTCTGTAAATGTATTTGCAGGACTGTTTCAACAGGAAACGCCGGGGCAGATGTGGCAGCGAAGGTCACGGCAGAACAGTAGACAAAAGAAACAACGTGTAGTTTTACTATCTGAAAATAACCTCGACATTTTGTTTTCTTTCCAGAGAATGGAGCGGAGCATAACTTAAAATTTTCCTTTCACAGAATGTCAGGATTGGATTGCAGCTAACAGAATGATTCTGTTCCAAAATGTATTAATATTGTGTTGTTGACATGAGTAAAGTGGGTTGAATGTTAATGTAATAGTTGAATGAGTTTCAGGTTGCTGAATTGGCCAAATGTTGAGAATAAATTTGGAACTAATAATGTATATAATCAGTAAACAAATGGTGAAAATTCCACAGGTCACACCAGAAGGACGACCAGCAGCACTAACAAAACACTTAAGATCTCCATTCACAGGTGACAGAGGCTATGGTCCACTCCACAAACAAGGTTGCAAGGATGGAGATTGCGACACCACCGTCCAAACATCTCACCTTAAACAACGCCAACGAGATTTGATTGGTCACTGATTAATTAGAAAGTATTTTAGGAAAATGAATGGATTGTTTGATTACTCTTTGGGGTTTCGGGGGTAGGATTGTCAATATTGTGTGTTTCCAGCTCAGTTAAATTGGTAAAATGACAGTTTTATCCAAATGATGATGACAATGACAAGAAATGTGATGAAGATGATTCTAGTAGTGGAAGCTACAGTGACATGTGTTAGACATTTGGTGTTTGTTTTTCTTTTCTTTTTCTTCTTCCTATGAATGTTTTTGTTATGAACAGATGGTTAAAAGCTGTGCTTATCCGCTATGTGATAAGGTACAAGGAGAGGGTTTTGAAATGAAGGGTTTTATTATACTTTTCTTATACTTTATATTTTGATGTAACCACTGTGGATTGATGATTTGTTGTTTTTCTAACTAGTCTGTACACTATTTCTTATTTAACTAAGGTGACTGAGGGTCAAGCTATGCTTGGGGTACAACAACAGTGATTGTTTATCTAGCCCGGCTTTAGTTGAATTCTTTATCTGCTTGCTAATACTTAAGGGACTATCCTTACAAAAACAGCCTAAGCTTTTTCTTTTCAAAATGTTATTTTCACAAATGTTTAAGAAGAGTGATCAGTTATGCGAAAACTAGAGATGAAGAGTAGTGTGATGATATGACTTAAAATTTGTCTTTTTGTTTATTATTGTGATTATGGGTAATCTGAATGATAAAAAGTGTGGAATTGTTGTAGAAATTTTAATAGTCATTTATTCCTAATCTATTCAATGTGTAAAAGTATATGTGTGTACGTGCTTGTGCGTGACGTTTCAGGAATATATGGGACAGGACATCTTGACCTTAGGAATGGTCAGGTTTGGCTAGTTTATTCCAGTACCAGTTTGTGTCCTTAAGAAAAACTGAACAGAAGTGGGGGCCTTATCTGGGTGGAAAAGTACAGCGAGTGAGAAGGAACCTTGAAAAGAGTATAAAAGCTGTCTCATGTCTTCCTGGTGCGCGTCACTCACTTCACAGAATGTAACAGCTGTGATGGCGACTGGGCCTTCTTGCAAGAATAAATATTTCTCTTTTTATTAATTTGACTCTGAGTGTCTCTTACGCAGTGATGATGTTTAACAGAAGTTTTGCCACAACAATGCTTGAACCCCGCTAGCTGTTGCTTGCAGCTTTAATTTTACAGTGTCCTTGTTACATAAGTCACATGTACTTACCATAACAGTAAATTATACATAATTACATGCAACTAACCTGAACCAAATCCTAATCGTACCCTAACCCTAGAGTAATACATGCTGTTAAACATTATTACTCAGTACTTTAATATATAATAACACTGTAACAAAGACACTTTAAAATAAAGTGTAACCTCACATCACATATGAGACACGGACAGATTGTGTGACGCCATCCACGAAACTAAAGACAGTAGAAGTGTGAACAGATACGGGTTGTAAATTAGAGATTATCACAAATGCATGTAAACCTTTGACTCTCTTTTGTAGGATTACTAATATCAGCTTGCAACTTAACATTCAGTGTCAAATCTGTAGGAAACACTTACACACGCGTAAGGTTCATTAGTTAACATTAGTTAGCATGAACTAATAATGAACAATACTTCTACCGCATTTACTCACATTTGTTAATATTAATTTCAACATTTTTAAAGTATTGTTAGCATTAGCTAATGCACTGTGTAATGTACACTAACATGAACTAACAATGAACGGCTGTATTTTTATTAAAGGTCCCCTGACATGGGGTTATTTTATTATTTTATAATGTTTCCTGGGTTGCCCTTATAATGTTAGTATGTTTTTTAGATCAAAAATAGTCATAATTTAGAAATAAAAGGCATTTTTCCCAGCCTGATTTTAGCCTCTGATTTAAACACTCTGTTTGAAGGGGCATGTCTCTGTGGGATTCAGTGTAACAGGCCACTGCTGTGATTGGCTGCTGTGGGACTCAGTGTAACCGGCCACTGCTGTGATTGGCTGCTGTGGGATTCAGTGTAACCGGCCACTGCTGTGATTGGTTGCTGTGGGATTCAGTGTAACTGGCCACTGCTGTGAATGGCTGCTGTGGGATTCAGTGTAACCGGCCACTGCTGTGATTGGCTGACATGCTTGCATATGAAATAGCTACGTATTACATGTGAAACTCTCTTGAATACTTTTACTACAGCTATTAAACGTTTTTACTATTACAGCTATCGAGATTAACGAATCGTGAGATGTTTATAAAGTATTTAGATCTATTCCCATCACATAAAATGTTGCCGTGATGAGCATTGAGCAGATGACAGTCTGTTGACCGCGAGACTGAAGATCTTATCAATTCAACGCAGTTTCTGCACTCTCTCTAATGCTTTCACCAATGCAAACACGATGATGTACATACAGTAAGAGCTTCATGGTGCAGTGTAACGTGCGCCATTGATTTCATAACGAGTTTGGCAAGTGTCCAGATAAACTCGCGCTGTGTGGAAAAATTGTTCTTTGATCGCTTTCTGTATATAATTTGTTCACAATTTAAATAAGATTATTTTCATCCTACTAAAAGAAACAATGTGAAGGTGATATTTTAGTCACTGGCTTGTCTTACTGATGCATAAACACATACTGATGCATGTGTTTGGAGCTCCGTCGAATTGATTCATTAATCCTTGATTTTCTTCTTTACCACTCAATTATAAACAGGCACTTTCTATTTTTATATCGTGTGAACTTATCCTCGATAATATTCCTTGTAAAAAACAATCGGATTGCTTTGATATCGCAACTTAGATCCAACTTTCCGAATCTCGGCTACTAGCCTTTAGCCCGCTAGCATTTCACGCGTGGCCTCGCGCCTATCGAGCGTCGTCTCATCTTTTACACCCGTTTCTCTGAAAGCTTCTCTGAAAGTACAGACACACGCTGATTGTGCTTAGAGCCCGCATCAACGGGGCATAAGCACATGCGGTCTGTGTTTGTGTTTGGAGCTCCGTCAAATTGATTCATTAATCCTTGATTTTCTTCTTTACCACTCAATTGTAAACAGGCACTTTCTATTTTTATATCATGTGAACTTATCCTCGATACTCCTTATAAAAAAACAATCGGATTGCTTTACTGTTTACTGTTACTACTAATTTACTGTTCATCTGTTATAATGGCGAACATATCGGATGTGTGTCTAACGTTACCTCTGAGTGCAGGTGAGGACACATTCGAGCTGATTTCGGTACGATTGGAGCTGGAGTCGGTGGAGAAGCAGATTCGTGTTCTGCTGGAGAAGCAAGCCGAGCTGCGAGATCGGCGATCAGCGCTTGAAACATCACGCGCCGATGCTCACAAGTCAGTGGTTAGTAACTTTGTGACTTTGACTCCGACTTCGTCTACTCCGTGCGTTTCTCTGCCCAGGAGGACGCGATCATCTCTGCCTTCAATCAGTCCTGCACCCTGGGTCACGACACGAGCCAGGACCAGAGCAAGAACCTCTCCGCCCCTCCCGGTCTTCGAGATCTCCACCCGGAACCGCTTCTCCCCTCTTCGCGAGTCGGAACGCGACGACGCCGTGATCATCGGCACTTCCATGGTCCGCCATGTCGAACATTATATAGAAACTATGTCTATTCCTCGCTTAGTGAAGCCAAACAACAAATTTACTGTAAGATCTAGCAAGAATATTATTGTAATTAAACCAGAAAATCTAAATATCAGTGAACAAAAACAATTTCTAAAACTAGGTCTTCTAAACATTAGATCGCTCACACCTAAGGCGGTTATTGTAAATGAAATGGTCACAGATAATAATTTCGATGTTCTGTGCCTTACTGAAACCTGGCTTAAACCAAATGATTATTTCGGTCTAAATGAGTCTACTCCACCAGGATACTGTTATAAGCATGAGCCCCGTCTGATCGGTCGTGGCGGCGGTGTTTGCAACAATCTATAGAGATATTCTTAATGTTACTCAGAAAATTTGTCATAGGTTTAATTCGTTTGAAGTGCTTGTGCTAAATGTTACGCTCTTAGATGTAAGAAAGAAATCCTTATTATCTCTAGCCTTGGCTACCGTATATAGACCTCCAGGGCCATATACTGATTTCCTAAAAGATTTTGCAGACTTTCTCTCAGACCTATTGGTCAATGTCGATAAAGCAATAATTATTGGCGACTTTAACATACACGTAGATAATACAAATGATGCGTTAGGGGCTGCGTTTACAGATCTATTAAACTCTTTTGGGGTGAAGCAAAACGTCAGTGGTCCCACTCATCGTCTAAATCATACACTAGATTTAATTATTTCATATGGAACCGATCCAACCGATATAGATATTATACCGCAAAGTGACGATCTCACTGATCATTACATGGTAACTTGCATAATACGCACTGCTGAAATTTGTCATGTTGAACCACGTTATAGACCAGGCAGAACAAGGAGGAGAGAGGCCTGTTAAGGCCTAAGGGCTGATCTAACTGGGAGGCCTCATGAGAGGCCTACAACCGTCTGACCAGACTCAGGAGGCCGCATGCTCATAGCGACCCTCGGTGAGGGGAGCACAAGGTCCGCCTGGTAGGCAAACCACGCTGTAGGCAGGAAAGGTTCCGGGAGGGAACCAGTAGCAGAGAATGAACACTTTAGCGAGCCAGGGCGCGAGCTCGCCTTCAGCAGCTGCCAACTAAGGCTAGCTGAGACTGATAGCAAGAGGCCACTAGCTTCATAAACCCAGCAACATAAGGGAACCATTCACAGGGAGGCCTGGAGAGGCCTACAACCTGATAACCACAACCTGCGGGAACTCACCTTCAGGGAGGCCTGGTGAGGCCTACTACCTGAGCGTTCTCATTCAAGGAGGCCTGGAGGGGCCTCCTGAAAATCACAGCATGTGGGAATTCTCCTTCAGGGAGGCCTGTTGAAGCCTTCTACCTGGAAACCACAGTATGTGGGAATTCTCCTTCAGGGAGGCCTGTAGAAGCCTTCTACCTGGAAACCACAGTATGTGGGAATTCTCCTTCAGGGAGGCCTGTAGAAGCCTTCTACCTGGAAACCACAGTATGTGGGAATTCTCCTTCAGGGAGGCCTGGTGAGGCCTACTGCCTGATAACCACAGTGAAAGTGGGAGCTCACCATCAGGGAGGCCTGGTGAGGCCTACTACCTGATAACCACAGGAAATGTGGGAGCTCACCTTCAGGGAGGCCTGGTAAGGCCTTCTACCTGATAACCGCAGTATGTGGGAATTCTACTTCAGGGAGGCCTGTTGAAGCCTTCTACTTGGAAACCACAGTATGAGGGAATTCTCCTTCAGGGAGGCCTGGTGAGGCCTACTGCCTGATAACCACAGTGAGAGTGGGAGCTCACCATCAAGGAGGCCTGGTGAGGCCTATTACCTGATAACCACAGGAAATGTGGGAGCTCACCTTCAGGGAGGCCTGGTGAGGCCTTCTACCTGATAACTGCAGTATGTGGGAATTCTCCTTCAGGGAGGCCTGGTGAGGCCTTCTACCTGGAAACCACAGTATGCCACAGTATGTGAGAATTCTCCTTCTGGGAGGCCTGGTGAGGCCTACTACCTGATAACCACAGAGAATGTGGGAGCTCACCATCAAGGAGGCCTGTGAGGCCTACTACCTGATAACCACAGTGAATGTGGGAGCTCACCTTCAGGGAGGCCTGGCGAGGCCTTCTACCTGATAACCGCAGTATGTGGGAATTCTCCTTCAGGGAGGCCTGATGAAGCCTTCTAACTGAAAACCATATTATGTGGGAATTCAACTTCAGGGAGGCCTGGTGAGGCCTACTACCTGATAACCACAGTGAATGTGGGAGCTCACCATCAAGGAGGCCTGTGAGGCCTACTACCTGATAACCACAGGAAATGTGGGAGCTCACCTTCAGGGAGGCCTGGTGAGGCCGTCTACCTGATAACCGCAGTATTCTACTTCAGGGAGGCCTGGTGAGGCCTACTACCTGATAGCAACTGGTCACTGAGACTGGGTGATTGCACTGAGGCGGCCTTACAGGGCCAGCCAGCTGGGGACTCGCCTATCAGGGAGGCCTGGTTGGGCCTACTAGCTGATAGCAAGTACATTCTGCTACAAAGAGACAATGTTGGGAACATACTACACCAACATAAACTATTGGGCCCACACACAGGAGGCCTAATACGGCTAGCTACCTGGTAGCGGCTAAAAGTATGTCCCTACAACATTGAGACTCACCTCCTAAGGCGGCCTGATTAAGGCCTACTACCTGTCGGTGAGTCAACTGCCGAAACACCAAGGCCAACCTCGATTAGAAGTAGGCTAGCCTACAGTGCCCTCATGGGGGCTGCCAGTCAAGGAGGCCTGCTGGGGCCTACTACCTGATGGCACAGCCCTTGTTGGCAGATAAGCTGTTACACAGCGCCTACAGCATCATGGTGCCTAATCACATTACCCATGCCAGTGTACTCAGCAAGAGAGCTAGCACCCTTAAAGCAAGGGGAGTACAACGTACGCCACTCTGCCTCAATGGAGGCCCCAGATAGTGAGGGGCCTACCATTTATGCATGGGCGTCAGCTCAGGGCAATGCTCTGGCTTCAGGGGAGCATACTTCGACCAAAGAAGTTGAAAGCTTTACTTCATACTCGACCCGAGCCATAGTGGTGCGAGCTAGGATGAAACAGAACCGGGAGTGAAGTGCTCAGACCTACCCTGTATCACAGGGGAACACTCACACCTCACCCTGAAGTTACCAGGGTGCGGGCCTGCCAGCGGCTCTAGGGGTGACAGAAATGCATCTGTGCTCAACCTAGGGGAGTGGGGCTTGAAAGAAAGCCAACCACCTACAACCCAGCGCTCGAGCAGTGGCTCAGCGAGGTGAGTAAAGCCTATACTGGCGGCCTAAAACCGTAGGCCAGTTCTGCACTGAAGGGTCTGGCAGGAGACCCAGTCTTATTCGTTCTTGTTTTGAAACGAAAGACGGCCTAACCCTGGCTCAAAAAGACATATATACCACGGAGGCCTGTTGAGGCCTACCATGTCCTATAAACCATCCTCTGCACCACGCTGCATTACTCTAGTCACCCCAGAATGCAGAGAAGGGGGCGGGCCTTGGCCTAACGACTCCCAAGGGAGGAGGCTGTTATACAGGGATGCTAGAAACCTACATTCACAAAGTGAAGGGTAAGAGGAAAAAAATGCTAATGTTAGCAGAACACCTCTAATATCCCTGGTACAGCCTAGGCCAGCTACAGAGGTGGCCTGGAGAAGGCCAACCTGTAAGCATAGATCTAACTGAGGGCTCGGAGGAGCCACAGCCTAACAGGAAAATAAAAATTGTATTATTCCATACAAGTGGCTGCAGGATCGCACAGCCTAAGAACACTCAAACAGAGCTCAAGGGGCGAAATACTCAGTGAAGTCAAAACGGTCCAATGGGCCGGACATAAGATCTATCTGAAGCTCTAGCGTCAGTCAACACTCTAGGTTTTAACATACTAAAGAGAGAGACCAACTACTCTTACCTTCAGGTGGCTAGTAGCCATAAGGCTAACACAGTTATCACTCTGGCCACCTACCAGGGAACTTCAGGGCCCTAATAACATAATAACGTTCTTACCTTAATCCCTTGACATGACCCCATAGCTCTTATACAGGGAACGAGGTCTGTAAAGAGAAATATGTTATTTTCACAAAAAATACTCTTTGAAAAACCAGTAGTTCACCTGCGCCGTGCAAGGTGAAGACTCGCCAGATAGTTCCTTATGAACCTGGGGTCCGCCACCTTACATACCTGAAAAGGGGCGTTACCATTAACCAAGCCTAGGAGAGCCATCAGAACGTAGTTCTCATCATCAGCCCATCCCCAGGACTGATGTAATGAACGCCTGGGGGTCAGAAGAGAGAGGGCAGCTATGACCCTCCGGGGAGGTTATCCATTACCAACGCTGTGAGCGTTTGCTCTGAATAACCTCCCTCAAATCTCTTCTTTTGCGGGAGTTACGCCTCCTCTGCGACCTGCTCCTCGGAGGAGTGGGCGCACGAGAGGCGACACTGGCTCGCTGGCCCTGCTTACGGTCGTCAGACCGTGAAGGGCCAGGCCCTCCCGCCTGCCTGGGTGCGGGCGCGGATCTCAGCGGTATACAGGTCTTAAACGCTGCTGAGCGCGCTTTCGCCTCCCTGAATTTCCCTACCACCGCCTCTACGGAGGTGCCAAAGAGTTCAGAAGGCGACACTGGCGAATCGAGAAGAAAGGCCTTCTCTTTCTCCCCGATGTCAGCCAGATTTAACCACAGATGTCTCTCCGTGGCCACCATCGCCGCCATCGACCGACCGATCGCGGCAGCTGTTTGTTTGGTAGCCCGGAGAGCCAGATCTGTGGTTAAGCGCAGCTCAGCTACCGCCTCAGGGGACATTCCTGCCCCCTGGTCGAGATCCCTCAGTAAGTCGGCCTGGTAAGCCTGCAATACTGCCATGGTATGGAGTGCAGCACCGGCCTGACCTACTGCCGTGTATGCTCTGCCATTCAAACGAGCCGTTGCTTTGAGTGGTTTGGATGGCAGGGTTGGAGCTTTCAGTGTCGTTGCCCGCCCAGACATGAGATAGTTCGCAAACGTCTCGTCAATCGGCGGCATAGACACGTAACCATGCTCTCCGATCCCCTCAACATCAGCGAAACTGACCCGCTGATGTTGATGAATACGGGCAGAGTATGGTTTCTTCCATGCCTTCTCGATCTCAGTGTGCAGATCGGGAAGAAATGGAAGGCTCACCCGAGCTGGTGGTGTATGGCCGGGGAGAAACCGATCATCAAGCCTGCCGCGAGCGGTCTCTCCTCTAGCGTGCTGCCAAGGCAACTGCAGCCTGCCAGCAGCGCGCTCCATCACATCCAACAGCTCAGCATACACGGGGCAGGATGACTGAGAGAGTTCGGGATCATGAACCCCCTCAGGCATCTCCTGCACGTCCTGAAGAGCTGCAACTGCAGGACCAATCGGAGAATAGTCTTCCACATCAACCTGCAGTTCGCCCTCGTCAGCCGTCGAATCATCTGAGAGGTTAACAACCCTCTCGAGGTGATCGACAAGGTCCATCTGAGAACCCCATGATGCTAGCCGCCGCTCAGCCTCGGCTCGAGCGGGACCCGCACCACGAGGACCAGACGCTGAGCCCCCTTCACTCGAGAAGAGGGCTAGACGAGAACGGAGCGTTTTAAGAGAAAACTGCTCGCAGTTCGCACAGAGGATTCCCTCGAGAACATCCCGCGCATGCTCTTCTCCCAGGCAGAAAACGCACAGCTCGTGTGTGTCTGTCGGTGTCAAAAACCTAGGACACGGGTCGGCACATTTACGAAAACAGTCTACCTTAGCCGTGCGTTTCATACTCATACTTGCGTTTCCTTTGAGTAGCGATTCAAACAAACAGTCCCTGAAGACGAAAAGATGATTTGTCATGTTTGCTAAGCGCCCTTATATGCTTCCAGGTCGCACGCTAATCATTCACAATAATGATTCACGGGCTGTCGCCGGTCAATGTGATTGACGTGATTTGATAGTGATTTCAGACACCTGTCACGCCTGAGGCGTTTCCCCATAGCGTCAATGACGTATAGTTGAGTTCCCTTCGGAAGGGAACCTCTCATTAAGAAACCGCAATTAGATCCAAATAACCTAGCAAATTACAGACCCATCTCAAATCTTCCATTTATGTCTAAAATACTAGAAAAAATTGTGTCCGCTCAATTGTGCTCTTTCTTGCAAGAAAATGATATCTATGAAAAATTTCAGTCGGGATTCAGACCGCATCATAGCACAGAAACTGCGCTAGTTAAAATTACAAATGATTTACTCTTAGCCTCTGACCAAGGCTGTATCTCAATACTAGTTCTACTTGATCTTAGCACCGCGTTCGACACTATAGATCATAAAATACTCTTAGATCGACTACAAAACTACACTGGTGTCCAGGGACAGGCATTAAGCTGGTTTAGATCGTACTTATCAGACCGTTACCATTTCGTCTGTTTAAATGGGGAAAAATCAAAGATAACATCAGTAGACTATGGAGTGCCGCAAGGATCTGTCCTAGGCCCTCTGCTATTCTCAATATATATGCTGCCACTTGGTAATATTATAAGAAAACATGGAATTAATTTTCACTGTTATGCTGATGACACTCAATTATATATCTCATCACGACCAGATGAAAACACTAACTTATCTAACTTGACAGAGTGTCTAAAAGATATAAAATGCTGGATGACGTGTAATTTCCTGCTATTAAATTCAGATAAAACGGAGGTATTACTTATTGGTCCAAAAAACTACCCACAAAATCCCTTACAATACAACTTTAATTTAGAAGGATGTCCTGTTACTCTATCCACTACAGTAAAAGACCTGGGTGTTATACTAGACCGCAACTTGACTTTCGAAAATCATATTTCATATGTTACAAGAACAGCCTTTTTCCACCTTAGAAACATTGCTAAGCTACGTAACATGCTATCTGTTTCAGATGCAGAAAAGTTAGTTCATGCATTCATGACCTCGAGACTAGATTACTGTAATGCTTTATTAGCTGGTTGTCCTGCATCCTCAATAAACAAACTACAGTTAGTGCAAAATGCAGCCGCTAGAGTTCTTACTAGATCAAGAAAATATGATCATATAACACCAATTTTATCATCTCTACACTGGTTACCTATTAAGTTCCGTATCAATTACAAAGTATTACTATTGACTTATAAAGCTCTAAATGGTTTAGCTCCTGTGTATTTAACAGACCTTCTATCGCCCTACAATCCATCGCGCTCTTTAAGATCACAAAATTCGAGGCTTCTGGTCATTCCTAGGATATCTAAGTCTACTAAAGGAGGGAGGGCGTTCTCACATTTATCTCCTAAACTCTGGAATAGCCTTCCTGATATTGTTCGAGACTCAGACTCGCTGTCCCAGTTTAAAACTAGATTAAAGACGCATCTCTTTAACCAAGCATTCACTTAATGCTTACCTTTTATACTACTTCTGAATCAGTTCGAATGCATTAATATTATGAACATCAGCTATGCTAATTATTTCCCATCTGTCTTTCTGCTGTTATCTCGGGACGCTAGTCCCGAGGTAAATAGCGTTCGTCAGCTCCAGTTTGTATCCAGCCTCTCACGAAGACTTCAGATGACCCAACACCTGTGGAGAGACGACTAAACGCCTGTGGAGAGACGACTGAAATGCACTTTCTGTAAAGCTGCTTTGAGACAATGTGTATTGTGAAAAGCGCTATACAAATAAACTTGAATTGAATTGAATTGAATAAACAGTATTGAACGATTTTGAGAGAAAGATTACCTGTCTGAACTTGAACTTGAATTGTTGCTTGGTAGCTCGATGATTTATTTTCAGACGTTCATCGAGGCCAGCTCTGTATTGGCCCAAGTTGAGGAAACAGTCGTCGGTGAAATGTTTGGACCATCTAAAACTTTGGGAAGTTGTGTCGGCGCATTTCCAGAGAAAATAAAATGAACCCATTGTTTCTTCAAGGAACTAAAAAATACTTTTGTGTTCATTTGTACATCCGAACACTGATCAACTGCCATGCTTCGCTCGTTTGCAAGCCATTATATCTCTCGAGGAAAAACTCAAATCGCGTGTTCGTACTTCCTAGCTCATTTTCTCATGGACGAGCCAAATTCTCTGTGCGTGCGGGCAAAGCAGAGAAGAGGAGGTAACCTTTCCTCCTTATGACGTCATACGGAGGAGATTCGAGATCAGAGCGTCTGAGCTGCAGAGAAGAGAAAGATAGCCAAAACTCGGTTTACACCGATTGAAGATTCTTGACACGAGGGGACCAAATACAGGCTAGGGGAACTAATATTAATGTTAAAAACCCTCAGAAAGTGAAAATTTCATTTCAGGGGACCTTTAACTAACAATTAACAAAGATGAACAAATACTGTAACACATGTATTTCTATTGGTTAGTTCATGTTAGTTAGTACATTAACTAATGAAGCTTATTGTAAAGTGTTACGGTTGTGTAAAACAGATGCTGACGTGTTTCTGTCCTGTACGTTACATGTGAACGAGCCGCTCGCTTTAATTACAGGGGGATTATGCTGTTTTTACTGTTAATAAAGCGCGGCTGGTGTGTGTGAGTCGCGGGGTGTTTCTCGGGTTCCAGCGACAGGTAATAAACAGGCTTTTAATTGCAGCGGTGCGACGAACGCGCGGCCCGTTTCATTAGGAATAAATAATGTGGCCACTTGGGTATGTGCATTCTCAATTACACATTCCTTTTGTATCCCAAATTACAGATTCTTTCTGATGTTTCTTTAACAATATTAACGAGCTATGTAAACTAGCCATTGGCTTTTTATAGCTCTTCGTATTTTTAGGTTCTTCAAGATCTGAATTCTTTTTTTTTTTTTTTTTTTTTTTGCAGAACAGAAAGAAAAGTCACAGTGTGTTTAATGTGGAGCTCGACGACGCAATTAAGGTGATCAGACATTTCTACTTCTGCTTTACTAATTTAGTTTACACGTCTAAAAGTTTTATGGTGAAACCATATTTTTGTGCAAATGCAACATGGAAATGCAATGATATCCTATAAATACAATCAAACACACTGCAGTGCTTCTTGTAGGAGTTTAGATGCTCATTCAATGCAACAGTTCCGAATAATTTTTAGTTTTATGTGCATGTTATGTCAATCATATTTATCAGACAGTGTTTTGAATTATGAGTGTCACTTCCGGTTTGAGGAACTTCCATTCAGAAAGACTGAAACGAATCATTTTAAATCATAAGGTTTCCCTACAGATAAGCCAGTGTTTTATTTCCGACATCATGAGAGTAACGTAACACTTGGTATTTTAACGTGACATGAATATCTATGGCTAGAGCTCTTTCAGTCGCTGTATTCTTTTCCTCATGATGATTATTTCATATTTTCTCTTTGTATTTTGCTGTAAAAGTATGAAAAATGGCAACATATGCTGCACATTAGTGGTCTATTCTCCCGATTTATTTTATGATATTCTCCATTAATAATTCACTGAAATGCATGGAGAATCTCTTGTTATTCTCCTCAAATCTTCATGTCTCTTTCCAGGTTTGCTTTTACCAAAATAAAAAATTGTATCTGTCAAAATGACGGAAATCACTTTGAAATAGTATCACACAATGCTAAAGTTATGAACGTTTAGATTAATTAATTAATTAATTTTTAAAGTTAATTAATTAATAAAGTTTTTACACTTTAAAATGTCCTTTTAATATTCAATGGTTGAAGTAGAATAATATATATATATTGTCAATTAAGATGATCAGACTGATTTCCTAATTTAGTTTATGCCAATACCATATTTTTATGCAAATGCAACATGGAAATGCCACGATGTCACTTGTAAATACAATCAAACGCACCAAAGCACTTCATGTGGGAATCAGATTCTCATTCAATGCAACAGTTCCAAATCATTTTTTAGTTTTATGTGCATTTAATTTGAATCATATACATCAGACTATACACTTAAATGATGTTTATTGTCCAGCATTCTGCTTTGCATATGCATGCATTCTGTATAATATACCTGACATTGGTCGGAGATTATGATGAGATTATTCTGGATTATAGAGATGATCAGCGTATGAAGGAAAGCTCTAACGACGTTATTAAGAAGCTTCTTCACTATTACTGCTGAAATATCATTTTTACATATGAAGTTGATGGACATGATCTGTGCATCAGCAGAAGGGCCGAGTTTAGCCTGTGCATAAGTCAGGGACTAATTAAAATGTCCTTCCTCGTTAGTGCTGATTGGCCTGTGTGTGTGTTGGCCAGTGTGTGTCTCTGGCACAAGAGAACGAGCCAAATGTAGACATGTGTGGCACTGGTCACTCGCCCATCAGATGTACCACAGCGAAACTGGGGCAGCCGATGATCCCTGAGGAGTCTTCACACACACACACACACACACACACACACACACACACACACACACACACACACACACACACACACACACACACACACACACACACACACACACACACACACACACACACACACACACACACACACACACACGTAATCATGTATAACCTGAAAAACTTTAAACATGTATTTGTTCACATATTTCCTCTAGAAATATTAAGTGTGTGTGTGTGTGTGTGTGTGTGTGTGTGTGTGTGTGTGTGTGTGTGTGTGTGTGTGTGTGTGTGTGTGTGTGTGTGTGTGTGTGTGTGTGTGTGTGTTCTTGAGGATGGCAATTAATGGTGGCTTTTTTCTAAACCCAAATGAAATGGATGGAGAGACGTCACAGAAACACGATTGGCAAGAGAGAAACAGGGAGAAAAGGTGTGAAGTGAGAAACATGGACAGTTGGGAGACTTTTTCTCTGACTTGCTGTCAAATCACACACACACACACACACACACACACACACACACACACACACACACACACGCTCACTTGAAAACAGGACTAAATGAACGACACACAAGTCGAGGTGGCCTGT
>CM070828.1:1317500-1320000 GCA_036326025.1 Chrosomus eos
AGCGCATTAGAACGAGTCGGTTGAAAAAAAAAAGATTACTCATAAAGACAGTCAACGGTGTCGTTCACGAATGAACCAGATTTTTGAACAAATTAATTAAATGAATAATTCAATGAGTCACTAATATAGATAGTAAATAGTTTTGTTCCCAAATAAATCCGCAATTTTGAACGAATCAGAAAGATCCCCTCATAAATCCCAGCGCTAATCATCCTCACCCTCACCTTCACTCATAATCAACGGTGTCATTCAGGAATGAATCAGATTTTGAACAAATCAATTAAATGAATGATTCAATGACTCACTAATATAGACAGTAAATCGTTTTGTTCCCAAAAAAAATCTGCGTTTTTGAATAAATCAGAACGATCCACTCATAAAAACAGTCACTTGTCACTGGCTACTGGTGTAACTATTTAATCACTGTACAATCAGCACTAGTTCACAGACTCATCCACACTACTGCGTTTTAGTTTAGAAACAGAGGATTAAAACGAATACGATCTCTGTCCACACCAGCGATTAAGAACTGATCTCCGTCCACATTAAAACGACTGAAACGGACGACGGATCACGTCACCATTCCCCTACACTGGGCATGCGGTGCCGGCGTAAACAGAGATTTGAGGAAGAAGAAAGTAGCTAAGTTACCTCTGCAAAGATTAGCAATGTGGAAGACCAGAGATTTCTGTTCATGGACCGACGACGAGGTGGAACTTTTACTTAAAGTTACAAGGGAATATAAAACAGCCGGCGGCAGAAACACAGACTGGGAGTCGCAAACCAAATACGGCGACATATTGGAAAGGTACCGGGAGCATTATCCATCGCCAGAGCGAGACACAACACTGGGAAAGGTGTATGCCACAATAAAGACGAAATCACTAAAGGTGTGTATGGTGTGACAGCCAATCAGAGCCGAGCGTGAGCCTCCATCGTTTCTAGTCCTCCGCTTGACCCGTCTTCACTAAACGCCCTCCGGAGATTCAAAACGCTAAACGGGGTCGGCAGCGTTTCTAAACTTTTAGGTCTTCGTTCTGTCGGTTTAGTCTGGATGGGAGGAGCAAACGTAGCAAAAGCTCTCCGTTTCTAAACTAAACGCAGTCGTGTGGATGGAGCCTGAGCAGAGACTCAGACAGGCGGAATGATACAGACACGGTGAACAGTCCCAGAGCCAGAACTAGCTCTTCTATAAATCAAGTTTCTATTATACTAAACCTTTAATTCAGGCTCCTACAGACATAAAGGTGTTCTAGAAAATACATGTTTCTTAAAAGACTTTTCAAAGCTGACATGGAATATCCCGTCAGGATGGTAAAACTTCCGAGGTGGAGTATAGATTATATATACCATGAAGGTAACTTTGCAAACTTCTGTCGAACAGACATGAATATTAATAGAAAAGTCCAGCAGTGTGTGTAGCGATAACAAGCCCTGACTGGCCGCGCGATGTTCCTGCGCTCCGGATGAAAGGGAAAGGATGGTGTTTTTCCCGGGCTCGTTTCTCTCGCCGGGACACAATAGCTCGACCCGCTCTTCAATTAGTTCTCCATCTCAAACTGACGACTTGACAGCTCCAGCTAATTGTTAATCCAGCCATAAATGTTGCTCGGTGTAATTAATCACATAACAAAGCAGAGTTTCCAACAATGGTGGTGTGGTGTGTGTGTCGGGACTGAAATAAGGTGGACCCATTACAATCAACATCTAGAGGAGCCCGAAGCAGTGTGGCCAGTATTGTATCTGTCGTGTTAGTGTGTGCGTGTGTGTGTGTGTGTGAGTGTGAGTGTGTGTGTGTGTGTGTGTGTGTGTGTGCTGACTGCAGATCGTGTGTAATACCAGTCGGGTGTGAATGTTATCTGAGGCGGTGTGACGGTGGGGTCAAAACATTCAAACATAATGAGAGGCATTCGATACACGCGACAGCTGTGTGTGTGTGTGTGTGTGTGATGTGTGTGTGTGTGTGTGTGTGTGTGTGTGTGTGTGTGTGGTGTGTGTGTGTGTGTGTGTGTGTGTGTGTGTGTGTGTGTGTGTGTGAGAGAGAGACAAAAGGTAGGCTATTTTTCGAAAAAGCATGCGAGAGAAGTGTGTGTGTGTGTGTGTGTGTGTGTGTGTGTGTGTGTGTGTGTGTGTGTGTGTGTGTGTGTGTGTGTGTGTGTGTGGGGTGTGTGTGGGTGTGAGAGGACAAAAGGTAGGCTATTTTTCGAAAAGCATGCGAGGTAGTGTGTGTGTGGTGTGTTGTGGTGTGTGTGTGTTGTGTGTGTGTGTTGTGTGGTGTGGTGTGTGTGTGTGTGTGTTGTGTGGTGTGGTGTGTGTGTGTGTGTGTGTGTGTGTGTGTGTGTGTGTGTGTGTGTGTGTGTGTGTGTGTGTGTGTGTGGAGAGGAGAGAGAGACAAAGTAGGCTATTTTTCGAAAAGCATGCGAGAAAGTGTGGTGTGTGTGGGGAGTGTGTGATTGTGTGATGGTGTGTGGTGTGTGTGTGTGTTGTCGTGTGTGTGTGT
>CM070828.1:1325000-1330000 GCA_036326025.1 Chrosomus eos
AACCCAATCAAATCTTTCTGAAGTCGTCGTCGTCGACGTGTGACACCGTCTAACCTTAATGCTAAATAATTAGCCAAGCGTGTGTCACAGTGGGGTTCTCACCGCGGGGTGAGCTTTCTTTGATCATTATGCTAATTAAATCTGTCTGTGTTGACAGGTTGAGCGGGTGAGGAGCCGCGACAGGTAGGTGTCAGGAACACGTCGAACACCTGGTGTGTGTGGACTCATTAAACTGTCATCGATGACCCGAGAGACTCGACGAGAGCCTGAGAGAGAGAGAGAGAGAGAGAGAGAGAGAGAGAGAGAGAGAGAGAGAGAAGAGAGAAGAGAGAGAGAGGAGAGAGAGAGAGAGAGGAGAGAGGAGGAGAGAGAGAGAGGTCACGCCGGACGCCCTCATGTCAGTCACTCACGACAGCAGCTCGAGGGAGGAATTAACCGTCCCGCTCTGAGATGTGTCACACACACACACACACACACACACACACACACACACACACACACACACACACACACACACACACACACACACTAACCTGACCCCTAAACCTGCACACTCACACACACACACTCACATTGACCCGACCCATCACACAAAACTTTCTGCACTTTTACATTTTCAAAAAAACTCATTCTGTATGATGTATAAGCTTGTTTCCCCAGTGACACAAGTCCCCCCCCCCACACACACACACACACACACACACACACAAACACACACACTCGACCGGCCAAGGTGAGCTCAGTGAGGCGAGGATGTCAGAAACCTTCCATTAAAGCTTTTCTTTCACACCTCAAACCTCACAGGAGAAAGAGAGGCACACACTCCTGACGCACGTCAGTGAACGCAGCGCTTTAAGGGCCTCGAGTGTGTGTGGTGTGTGTGTGTGTGTGTGTGTGTGTGTGTGTGTGTGTGTGTGTGTGTGTGTGTGTGTGTGTGTGTGTGTGTGTGTGTGTGTGTGTGTGTGTGTGTTTCTGGATGGTTTTCAGCCCTCTGGGGTCAGTAAATGACCACCTCTTCCCTCTCCATCACTACAGGACACTGGTAAACTCTCCTTTGTTCACTAGAAAACGTTTTTATCACAGGGTTAAAGGGACAGTTCAGATCAAAATAAATAATGCTGCCATCATTTACTCACCCTTGTGTGGCTTTAAACCTGCTTCAGTTTTTATTCTTATTTCAGTTTGAGAAAATTAGACATTTAATTAAGTTTTTCATATTTATATTTTATTTCAGATTATTTAAATGTGCCACCTTATGCATCAAGCAGGTGCATAGAATTAAAAAAAGTAGTTATTTTTGTTTTGTTTTTTTTTGTGCGCAAAAAAATATTCTCATCTTTTGATAAACTTAAGATTGAGCCACTGTCGTCACTTGGACTATTTTAACGATTTCTTTAATAACTTTTCGGGGCCGGCAAGTTTCAGTCCCTCAGAAGGAGTGACCCAGCTCTCAGATTTAATCACAAATATCTTCATTTGTGTTCCGAAGATGAACGAAAGTCTTACGGGGTTGAACAACATGAGGGAGAGTAATTACTGACAGTTTTTTCATTTTTTTGGGTGAACTAACCCTTTAACCCTGTATTACACTATTATACCCCAGCGAACAGAGAACGTTCTGTCAAGGTTTTATCAAAGTTATGAACAAACGTTCTACCAGAAACATTAATAAAACATTTGTTCAAAGTTATGGTCTTTATGTCACAGGTGAGATGTCAGATCAAGCGCAAGATGATTGAGATACAATAGAATTCTTTAATTCGAAACTTAGACCAGAAACCAAAACAACCACAAATCAATGATAACAATATATAATGCAAGACAACAGTGAGAAACAGAGGATTAAACACAGGAGAACAGATCAGGGCAACGAGAGAATTAACTCAATGACAGTAACCATAGAAACCAACAAGACACATGTGAACCACATCAACGAATGAAGGAGGAGTGGCTAGAAACTGAATACAAACAGAAAAGTTTGATCCTTCATGGAATATTTTTATTTTATTTAATAATAATATTTTCATTTGGACGTTCTAACGTTTTTTTTAAATGTAACTACTTGTTTCAGAACGTTCAGAGAACATTCAAACGTGTTTGTATAATGATACATTGATTAACAATCAGATAACCAAGAAAAAACTTGTTTCAAACATTTTAAGATCAAAGAACATTTGCCCAATCAGAAATATTGTTTTCATAACTTAACGGGAACGTTAGCAGAAACATATTTTTGCTAGCTGTAAAAGTTTTTAAATTATTATTTTCATTTGGGTGATTTATCTAAAAAAATGTACGTATATGATTAGTTGTCAATAATTTGACGAACTAATCCTGTGATTCATGTGTGCACACATTTTAATCAATAGGTTTAGAAATAATGGTCCCAGTGTATATTAGGTGTCTTTTACTATTTTAAAATTTGAATTAATCATTTGATGTAAGAATGTGCACTTATTGTGTAAATACATGTTTTTACATTTGTACTTAGTGTTCAGTGCTCATCTGTGCTCAACCACACAACAGTTTCAGGCTTTGCTGGATCTTCTGTTGGGTTAGAACTGCTCTCTGTTGGGTTAGAACTGCTCGCTGTTGGGTTAGGACTGGTCTCTGTTGGGTTAGAACTGCTCTTTGTTGGGTTAGAACTGCTCACTGTTGGGTTAGAACTGCTCTCTGTTGGGTTAGAACTGCTCTTTGTTGGGTTAGAACTGCTCTTTGTTGGGTTAGAACTGCTCACTGTTTGGTTAGGACTGCTCTCTGTTGGGTTAGAACTGCTCTCTGTTGGGTTAGAACTGCTCTCTGTTGGGTTAGAACTGCTCTCTGTTGGGTTAGAACTGCTCTCTGTTGGGTTAGAACTGCTGTTTGTTGGCTTAGAACTGCTCACTGTTGGGTTAGAACTGGTCTCTGTTGGGTTAGAACTGCTCACTGTTGGGTTAGAACTGCTCTCTGTTGGGTTAGAACTGCTCTCTGTTGGGTTAGAACTGCTCACTGTTGGGTTAGAACTGCTCTCTGTTGGGTTAGAACTGCTCACTGTTGGGTTAGAACTGCTCTCTGTTGGGTTAGAACTGCTCTCTGTTGGGTTAGAGCTGGTCTCTGTTGGGTTAGATCTAGTCTCTGTTGGGTTAGAACTGCTCTCTGTTGGGTTAGAACTGTTCACTGTTGGGTTAGAACTGCTCTCTGTTGGGTTAGAACTGGTCTCTGTTGGGTTAGAACTGCTCTCTGTTGGGTTAGAACTGCTCTCTGTTGGGTTAGAACTGCTCTCTGTTGGGTTAGAACTGCTCTCTGTTGGGTTAGAACTCTTGTTGTCACTCGAGGAACCAAATGTCGGCTGGTGTGTGTAAACGTGCAGATTAATATTATAATATTATAATAAGATCCTCTTGATACGTCAGAAGGAGTGAAATCTGATCGACTTATTTTCTGTCATGCTTGCAGAGAAACTCTTACCAGAACAAAGTTAGTTAGTTCACTTTTCATGTTTTCTGGGTTGGTAGAAGCACCGGACCCGATTATAATATTATTATAATAATTATAGCACTTACACACGGGAACAGTCAGTTCCCTTTCGTTGTCACTCCGAGTTACGCCGGATGACGACGCATGGGGTTTTCGCTTAGAAAGCCTATCGACTTCGAGTATACAAAACGAGCCAATGGCAAAGAAATGCCATGGGTCTGCGGATTTTGCATAGCGTATCTCCGCCTTACCTCGTGGGTATAAAAGGAGGACACCGGCAACATGCAGATATGTTGGATATGTCCGATATGTCCTCCCTTCCGGGACCAGGTGGTGAACCTGCAAGCGCTGCCCCTGGAGGAGGCAGACCCAGCCTTGGCACTGCTCTGTCCAGTACGTGCTCTCCACACCTATGTAGACAGAACGCAGTGTTTCAGGACCTCAGACCAGCTCTTTGTCTGTTATGGTGGGAAGCTGAAGGGAAAGGCTGTCTCCAATCAAAGGCTGTCTCACTGGATAGTGGACGCCATTGCTTTGGCATACCAGCAGCAAGGTCGACCGTGCCCTCTTGGTGTGACTGCCCCCTCCACCCGGAGTGTGGCGTCCTCTTGGGCTCTAGCGCATGGCGCCTCGCTAACAGACATCT
The DNA here is from genome assembly GCA_036326025.1 of Chrosomus eos. Taxonomy (NCBI): domain Eukaryota; kingdom Metazoa; phylum Chordata; class Actinopteri; order Cypriniformes; family Leuciscidae; genus Chrosomus; species Chrosomus eos. The sequence goes on from CM070828.1 coordinate 1,329,103, forward strand.
GCAGAGCTGCAGGCTGGGCGACACCTAACACATTCGCCAGATTCTACAATCTCCGAATGGATCCTGTGCCCTCTCATATACTTGCTTCAACCAGCTAGTACTGGACCCGCTCAGGTGTTTTCCCTTGCTCGCCATTCCACTCCACGGACTGGATACGTGCGATATTCTCCTCAGGTGAGCTTCCCTGAAAGCCCTGAGTTCCTCCAGCACTCCTGACGTCGGTGCCAATGTCTTTGCCTGCTCGTCGGCTAGGTGCCTCCCATGCGCATAGTCCCTCCCATGAGCGACCCCCACATGTGTATTCCCACTGTATTCCCACTGTAAGCCTCTCTGAGCATGTGTCTTTCCATTGGCAAGCCACCTTGCAACGCCTGAGGTTGAAATATTTCCACCTGTGGCTGGACACCCCAGTGTTCTCCATATGCTTTCCTTTGGGTCATATGTGTCTTTCCTTCGGGTCTCTAAGTCCCCCCCCCCCCCCCCCCAGTGTACCTTGGTATTCCTGTGCTAAATAGGAGTCCTTCGTCCGTTCCAGTCTCACGACAGGGATCTCAGATTTACGCAGGGCACTGGAAGACAGCTGTGAGGGTGACGTGATAAGACTGGTAACCCCATTCGTCATCATCCAACGTAACTCGGAGTGACAACGAAAGGGAATGTCTCGGTTACGGATGTAACCCTTGTTCCCTGAGTGGGGAACTGAGACGTTACGTCTGCCTGCCCCTTCCGCTGTTCCGCGGGGATCGCCTGAGTTCAGTCTCGGCTCCTCAGTGAAGAAACATATCTGCATCTTGCCGGCGTCCTCCTTTTATACCCACGAGGTAAGGCGGAGATATGCTAGGCAAATTCCGCAGACCCATGGCATTTCTTTGCCATTAGCTCGTTTTGTATACTCGAA
>CM070828.1:1340000-1345000 GCA_036326025.1 Chrosomus eos
CCTGCGTAGCTTAAGACGCAGTGGAAACGCCCTCTGGGTGTGCCGATTGTCTGAAGGCCTTATAGAATCATGCCAATTTATTGGCTGATGGCGCAGGCGCAGCCCCGACACTCTTGCGTCGTCATGTTACATTAGCGCGCGCGCCATCTGCTCCTCATATTTCTCTGCCTTCACGAAGCGGCCATCTTAAGCTCTTCGGTCTCGGTTTTTCTGGCCCAAATATTCGGATTCTAACATCAGCATTCTTCATCTGCACTTCAGCGACTGCGAATAGTGGAACTCAGTTCTCCTTGCGGTGAAGTGCCATGGAGTTCCGGCGTTGCCTGCCGCCATGCTGTCCGCTTTATTGCGAACGACGACCCTCACAGTAAGTGTGTGAAATGTATGGGTTTTTCGCATGCGCGCGAGGCGGTTCTAGGCTTGTCTAAATGCAAATTCTGAGACAATCTGCTTCTCAAAACCCTCCGCTCTCGGCTCGCGTTTTTTGAGAAGGAGTCATTTGTTTCCCCCGTTGCGCTCCCGAGACCGCTGAGGCCTCGCTGGGATCCGCAACCTGGGGTTTGGAATCTGTGATCAGTGATCTGTATCATGAGATCTCAAGATCCTTTTTCCACTCGTCTAACAAACGCGGCAGCCGCTGACTTCACAGATATACGTGACAAAGAGAAGGTTCTCCTCTTAGACGCCCCAGTTTCTCAGTCTGGACTGTTCGGGGAGGCGGTCAACACTGTGGTTTCGGCTGCCTTCAGGCGGTTTATGCCTAGGAGGGTTAGGGAATCCTCTAATCCCTCCCCGTCTCAACCCAGAGAATGTACTTCTCATAGGACAGATTTCACCTCTAGGAGGAGTTGCTCGGCTAATCTCCCACCCGCTACGGTTTGGGGAGCCCCCGGTCACCCGTTTCCCCGCCAGCGACCTCATAAGCCTCTTGAGCTAAAGCGGTCTAACAAACCCTCTGCTCCAGCCTCCTCGAATCGTTCCTGACCCGTAGGTCACAAAAAGGAGAGCTTCCCCCAATTTACGAGGCCACCTCTCACTTGCTCTCCTTCTCTAAACCTGTCACTTTCGCCACCCAGCGTGTTTCGAAGTGCAGTTCCTACTCAACCTCGTTCAAACCGTCTGGTGCAGGAGGAAGGAGACGCGTTCAGCTTTCTCCCCTCGCCTCCGACGCGTTTGATTCCTGCCGCTCCCATCCTCTGAGACACTTTCGGTTTTCCTCAGGAGCAGGCAGACCCTATAATACTGATCAAGCAGGCAGTGGTACCTCCCACTACGTGTCAGGACAGTCAAGTGCTCTCCTTCACGTTGGACCACGCCACCCCACAGGAGTCAGCGCATCACCCTAACACAGGTATGTCCTCCGCATTGCAACACTCCACTTCCTCTATCACATTTCTTTGAAGAATGGAGGCGTCTGCCAGGGGTATTGCCTTCGATCCTCCGCACGGTTCGGCTCGGCTATTGCGAGTGCGAGAGCCCCTTCCACGAGAAGGTTGTATTTCTCCAAGTGGGGGGGTTTTGAGTCATGGTGTTCGGCACACGCTACGGACCCAGTCAGCTGCCCAGTTGGTTCAGTGCTAGAATTCCTACAGGAGAAGTTTGCTGCTATTTCCGCTCATAGAGAGTCGGATGAGATCCTCCTGGGTAAACAGAGGTTAGTCTCAGCATTTATGCGTGGGGTTAGGCACCTGAAACCAGTATGCTCCCCTGGAATTCCCTCTTGGGACCTGTCAGTAGTCCTGGAGGGCTTAACGGAGGCTACCTTGAGCCCTTGGAGTCAGCTCCAGAGCGGATTCTGACTCTCAAGGTTACTCTTTTGTTAGCTTTGACTTTGTTGAAGCGGGTGGGGGATTTGCAAGCTCTTTCTGTTAGCGAAACATGTATAGACTTCACTCCTGGTCTGGTTAGGGTGCCTTTGAGAAAGAGACCGGGATATGTGAACAAAGTATTGTCCACGGCATTCCGGTCTCAGGTTATTAACCTTCACTTTTTCCTATCCTCCTCCTTTTATTTCTAGAGGGCAGGAGTAATTTGCTCTGCCCTGTCCGAGCATTGAAGTTATATGTGGATCGCTCTGGCGATCATGTGCATCAAAGCAGAGAATTTCCCACTGGGTTACATAGGCTATTTCACTGGCATATGAGGTGCGCGGTCTGCCTTCACCTCTTAGCATCAGGGCATATTCCACCAGAGGTGTGGCTTCCTCTCAAGCACTTTTAGAGGTGCCCTCCTGGAAGACATTTGTGTAACGGCAGGCTGGTCTTCTCTGCACACTTTTGTCAGATTTTGCCAGTTTGGATCTTGACATGACTCTAGGTTCCCAAGTTTGATCTGCTTTAACCAGTCGTGTGAGTTATCTGGTCATTGTACTAGTTACGGCAGCTTGGCGAGTTTGGTACTTTGTTCCCACTGCTTCTTAAGCTACGCAGCGTTGAGTTAACCTATGAAAGAGAATGTCTGTGATTACTGATGTAACCTATGTTCTCTGAATAGGGAACGAGACGCTGCGTTCGCTGCCAAGCTCCTTGCGCTGCCGACAAGCTTCCATCAGTAACCAGAGACGTTTCTCTTTCTTTATAGTTCTAGTCCTTAGTGTGAACGGGATCTAACTCAAGCTTCATTTTCGGTTTTCTGACTAATCAAACTTAATCCTATCTTTCTCTCTTTTCCTCATATTATATTTTCTTTACATTCTTCACTTCCTCATCCTTCTGCAAATTATCAACATATGATATCGTTGTGTTTATTATAAGCGCTGCAGTTTTGTCGTCTGTCGCTTTCAATGCTTGAGCTCTTTAAAGCAGAATTGATTCTGATTGGCTGTCAAAGTTTTTATCGTTCATAAGATGACCCAAAAGGCTCAACCCAGGATTTAGGAAGAGAAATAACCCTGTAATGCTGTGGTTTCTCTTATAAAAAATGATGCAATAAAAACAGACTCAAACGAGGCACTAGTTGCCCTACAGATCTACAGTGAATGAGAACAGCTCAGATAATTTTAAAGGGGGGGGGTGAAATACTCAGTTTCACTCAATCTCATGTTAATCTTGAGTACCTATAGAGTAGTATTGCATCCTTCATATCTCCAAAAAGTCTTTAGTTTTATTATATTTATAAAAGAAAGATAGGCTGTACCGAGTCTTTCCGGAAAAACCCGAGCGGATGGAGGCGTGCCGTGTGGGCGGGAGCGCGCAAAGCTTTTGCGTGTGTTGTAAACAGACAGACTCGTGGTTTATGAGGACATGATTTAGTTTTACAATAAACAAACTGACACCTACAGTGGCCAGCTAAACAACTGTATTTAAACACACAAACACACACCATACATTGCATGCTCCATCGATACATTAACTGTAAGTGATCGTGTTGTTCACTTGCTGTGCTTAACTTACACGCCGATAGTTAACAACACACAGACATTTGAAGCAGTTTTACTCACCGCCTGCGGTTCCGTGAACCTTTATCGTTGGGACAGCTCCATCTTTAAGTATTAGGCGATCTGCAAATCGTCGAACTGTGTCTTGTTTATAAAACTATTAGCAGCTACCGCCGAAATGAAGGGAACAAATAAGAACACTTGCGCAACTCCGTTGCTGCTCTGGAAAAACAAAATCCATCCACAGGTCCCTTAACTCTGGGTTCTTTGGAAATGTGTGCAGTGTTGTCTTGCCCTGGCAACCAAAAACACACTTTTTGGTGCCATTTTTTTGATTGCAGCGCAGCAGAGCCCAGCGCTCTGATGGACGCTCTCGTACGCTCTAGGCTACAGCTGCGCGCGCCCTTCCGGGAGAAGTGCCTTAAGACCCGTATAAGGAAATTCCGGCCACTCTGACGTCACGTAGTCCCGTATTCGAAAAAAACTTTCCGAAACTTGTGACAAACCGGAAGGAGTATTTTTGGAACAGAAATACTCCATCAAACTTACAACTTCATTTTTTAAACTTTGTCCATGTTTACCATGGTAATCCAACTATTTAACAGTGTAAAAAACTCACTATGCATGAAACAGCATTTCACCCCCCCCTTTAAAGAAATGCATGTGAGAAACACATTTACTCTTCCTCTCGTTGCCCTCAAATAGAAACAACTGAGATAATCGTGTGTGTGATCATTCATTTCCTAGCACTGACCAAACAATAACCTTCATGCAAAATGCAACAGTCTGTTATAGTGGACGAGCTGTCTGTGGCGATCGATAATGAACTCAGAGATCATGCATGAGCCCTCGTGTCATCTTTCACAAACACAGAATAAACGAATCGCACATCAAACTCTCCAAACGCCTCAGGACATCAGATCTGCGCTCTCTATTACTGCCAAACACACAAAACACACACAATCATCAGATCTGCGCTCTCTATTACTGCCAAACACACAAAACACACACCATCAATCTCACACTGGTGAGAATCACTTTCAGCACTGCATTCAAACTCTCCCTCGATATGTATTGGTTTGAATACGATCTGAGTTGTTTCGATAGGAATACTAATCGCTGTTGAAGTACATGGGAGTGTATCTCATTATGTAAATGAGTTATGATGTGATCGTGAATCTCCTGCAGTCATGTGATCATCTCAGGTGTGTTTCTCACCTGTGCAGCTCATGGAAAGCATAATAATCACTGCCTACAAACTTAATGAATAGAAATATAAAACTGAAATGTGGCCTCATGATTAAATACATATTTGAGTCAATATCTAATAATACAGCCTGCTTTGAAAACATTAGCAGAGAAAAGCCTGTAAATTCATAAATTCTTACATATGAGAATATTGAGGAAAAAACAGCTCAATGTTATTCAGAGGCCCAACTGAGCAAAAATATGCAATTTGGACAAAAAACTAAATTTTGATGCTTGTAATGTAAGTCATTGAGATCTTAACCATTTTCATTATAAACGTGGGATTATGAATTATATTGAGAACCTCGTACATAGAAAACATGTCGTAATGTACCCTGAGTGTAAACCTTAGCCACATTCATCTTGAAGCGTGCAG
>CM070828.1:1350000-1372500 GCA_036326025.1 Chrosomus eos
GTGTGTGTGTGTGTGTGTGTGTGTGTGTGTGTGTGTGTGTGTGTGTGTGTGTGTGTGTGTGTGTGTGTGTGTGTGTGTGTAAGGATCCGGGGATCTTTACACTGTGATACGGGATGTTGGGAAGTATTACAGCCACTGCTGTGGCTCATTATATATGTGCTGATTAGTTGCATTATAAGTTCATAACATGTAAACATGTGTTTGTACGTTCAGACGTGTCTTTAGGAGTGTGTTAGTGTTCTCTCTGTCAACTGCACTTCAAATAAACAGGTTCAGCTGACTTGAACAGAAGTTTCTCCATGGATTTGCTTGTGTTGTCTGTGAGTGTTAACAGCCAGATGTGCTGAACGTACAGTAGAAAGTCACACAACCTTAAACACACACCAGTTCACATGAGCACTAGCGGATAAACCACCGGGGCTAGTTGTCACACAGGGAAACTGAATAATATAGTAATAAACAAAATGGCTATTTTAAATAATTTGAATAATTTTTGATGACCTCTAATGCCACTGTTGCTTTTGACTTCATTAGTTGTGTTTTTAAAACAGATTTTTACTGGTTTGACTGCACTGATACTTAAGATGAGAAGAATACTTGGTAATATTTTACAATATGGTTCATTAGTTAATGTAATAACTAACAAAGAGCAATACATTAGTTACAGTATTTATTAATCTTTGTTAATGTTAGTTAATAAAAATCCTATTGTTCATGTTAGTTCACAGTGCATTCACTAATGTTAATAAATACATTCTTTGATTTGAATACATTTTGAGATTAATATTAACTAAGATTAATCAATGCTGTTGAAGTATTGTAAGACTAAGGTAGTTAAGTAATGTTAACTAATGAACCTTATTGTAAAGTGTTACTGAAAAACTTGAATTGAACGGAATAATGACATTATTGTCTTCAGTCTCATCTTCACATCATTGATTCTGTTATTTTCCTGTTTATTACTTTGAATCTGCATTATAAAGCGCTTTAAAAATAAAGCTGACCATTTAGGCAAAATTAATGAATTCTTTTGTTTTTTCTAATTATGTTACTGAAAAATGATTATAAATCGTATAATGCATTTTCAAAACTGACTTGCTGTAGATTGTGCATTTTTTGTTTGTTTTGTTTTACTTTAGATTGAGTTATCCTTCTTAAATCATAACCAGCAGATTCCCACTGTCACAACTTACCCCACAGGGTGTGACAACATGCCCCATCTGGAGCTGTGTGTGTGGGGTGTGTGTGTGTGTGTGTGTGTGTGTGTGTGTGTGTGTGTGTGTGTGTGTGTGTGTGTGTGTGTGTGTGTGTGTGTGTGTGTGTGTGTGTGTGTGTGTGTGTGTGTGTGTGTGTGTGTGTGTGTGTGTGTGTGTGTGTGTGTGTGTGTGTGATGTGTGGCCATGTTTATATTACATTGTGGGGACCAAATGTCCCCACAAGTATAGTAAAACCTGAGATCACCTACATTGTGGGGACCAGCCAGCGGTCCCCATGAGGAAAACAGCGTATAAATCACGCTAAGCAATGTTTTTTGAAAATGTAAAAATGCAGCATGTCTCCTGTGATGGGTAGGTTTAGGGACAGGGGCAGTGTAGGGGGATAGAATATATAGTTTGTCCAGTATAAAAACCATTACGCCAATGGAGAGTCCCCACAAAGATAGCGAACCTGACGTGTGTGATGTGTGTGTGTGTGTGTGTGTGTGTGTGTGTGGTGTGTGTGTGTGTGTGTGTGTGTGTGTGTGTGTGTGTGTGTGTGTGTGTGTGTGTGTGTGTGTGTGTGTGTGTGTGTGTGTGTGTGTGTGTGTGTGTGTGTGTGTGTGTGTGTGTGTGTGTGTGTGTGTGTGTGTGTGTGTGTGTGTGTGTGTGTGTGTGTGTGTGATGTGTGGCCATGTTTATATTACATTGTGGGGACCAAATGTCCCCACAAGTATAGTAAAACCTGAGATCACCTACATTGTGGGGACCAGCCAGCGGTCCCCATGAGGAAAACAGCGTATAAATCACGCTAAGCAATGTTTTTTGAAAATGTAAAAATGCAGCATGTCTCCTGTGATGGGTAGGTTTAGGGACAGGGGCAGTGTAGGGGGATAGAATATATAGTTTGTCCAGTATAAAAACCATTACGCCTATGGAGAGTCCCACAAAGATAGCGAACCTGACGTGTGTGATGTGTGTGTGTGTGTGTGTGTGTGTGTGTGTGTGTGTGTGTGTGTGTGTGTGTGTGTGTGTGTGTGTGTGTGTGTGTGTGTGTGTGTGTGTGTGTGTGTGTGTGTGTGTGTGTGTGTGTGCTTGTTTTTGTGATATATGAGGACACAAATGTGTATAATGACATGCTTATTACACTGGTATTACAACTTACACGTGAAATATGAGGACATTGCATGCGTCCTCATATTTCAAACAGCTTAAAAATCATAAAAAACAATGTTTTTTTTTTTAAATGTAAAAATCCAGCATGTCTCCTGTAAGGGGTAGGTTTAGGGACAGGGGCATGTAGGGGGATAGAATATATAGTTTGTCCAGTATAAAAACCATTACGCCTATGGAGAGTCCTCATAAGTCACAAAAAAAAACGTGTGTGTGTGTGTTGTGTGTGTGTGTGTGTGTGTGTGTGTGTGTGTGTGTGGTGTGTGTGTGTGTGTGTGTGTGTGTGTGTGTGTTATAATACAATACAATTTTATTTGTATAGCACATTTAAAACAACTGGCGTTGACCAAAGTGCTTAACAAGGCCGAAAAGACAAACAAAACAAATAAAAATATACACATAAGACACACATTTCAAGATATATTAAAAGCTATTGAGAAAAAAATGCGTTTTCAAAGTAGATTTAAAATTGACAAAGTTGGAGCAGATCTAATGTAAGCCGGTAGGCTATTCTATAGCTTAGGTGCAAAAAGCGCGATCACCCCTATTTTTTAGCCTAGTGCGAGGGACAGATAGTAAGTTAGAGTCCCCCGATCTGAGTGATCTTGACTGTGTGGGCGGGTGTAGTAGTTCAGATAAGTACTGTGGAGACTGGTTCTGCAATGACAAATAAAAAAACAAATAACAAAACTTTAAAATCAATTCTAAATTTAACCAGTAGCCAATGAAGCGAGATCAAAACGGGTGTAATGTGTTCAAATTTACGCTTCCCTGAGAGAAGGCATGCTGCTGTATTTTGACTTATTGTAAACGAGTGATGCATTTCTGAGGGGCACCAATATATAAGGAGTTACAATAGTCCAATCTGGATGTTACAAATGCATGCATAGCAATCTCAAAGTTCTTTGCAGACAAGAAGGGCTTAACCTTGGCTAAAAGACGAAGATGATAAAAACAGGACTTAACCACAGCACTTATCTGCTTATCATATTTAAAGTTGTTATCAACCCAGACCAAAGTAGAGCAAACGAACACAGGAGGTACTGTAAGGTAACAACGATTGGAGATCAAAGTCATGAGTACTACGATCATTGGAGCCAAACAAGATTATTTCAGTTTTGCTCACGTTAAGACTCAAGAAGTTACTAGCAAGCCAGAGTTTTAGTTCGTCCAGGCAGTCTAGTATTGGCTTAAAAAACTAGCTTGTCATCACGCTTCAAAGGCAAGTACATTTGAGTGTCATCGGCATACAGATGGAAGGAAACCCCATGTCTAGATAAAATAGAACCCAGGGGAAACATATATAGTTTAAACAGTTCCGTGCCAAGAATAGAACCCTGAGGAACGCCAGACCCCAATTTCATTTCGGACGAACACTGTTGCCCGATACAAATTGAATAACTCCTATTAGTTAGATATGAGCAGACCCATTCTAGCATCATACCCCAAAAACCCATACACGCTTCAAGACGAGAAATGAGGATATTGTGATCGACCAGGTCAAAAGCAGAGCTAAGATCTAACGAGACCAAAGCCGCAGATTGGCCGGTATCGGTGGCAAGCAATATATCATTCATGACTCTTAAAAGTGCAGTTTCAGTACTGTGACGATGTTTAAAACCAGACTGAAATTTCTCATAAATATGACTATCATTCAAGAAAGACTGGAGTTGACTCAAAACCACTTTTTCTAGAATTTTTTAGATAAAGGGTAAATTTGAGATTGGGCGGAAATTACTCAGTATTGTCGAATCCAGATTAGATTTTTTAAATCGAGGCAGAACCGAAGCATGTTTCAGGCTGTTGGGGACGACTCCGACTGTGTGTGTGTGTGTGTGTGGTGTGTGTGTGTGTGTGTGTGTGTGTGTGTGTGTGTGTGTGTGTGTGTGTGTGTGTGTGTGTGTGTGTGTGTGTGTGTGTGTGTGTGTGTGTGTGTGTGTTACGCGAGAAGCAGGTGAAAGTGAATTTGGGTCTGACAGTTTTTATAGAAAGTCTTTTAATCCTCTACTATGACAATGACTTTTAATATTTGCACTTCAGAAAGACCGAGAGAGGTTTTGCTTGTTTTGGTGTTATTGTGACATGTGTGTGTGTGTGTGTGTGTGTGTGTGTGTGTGTGTGTGTGTGTGTGTGTGTGTGTGTGTGTGTGTGTGTGTGTGTGGTGTGTGTGTGTGTGTGTGTGTGTGTGTGTGTGTGTGTGTGTGTGTGTGTGTGTGTGTGTGTGTGTGTGTGTGTGTGTTGCGTTCAGTAACCAGAGCCGAACGGAACAGGTTTATTTGTTAATAACAAACATTTCCTGTTTCATATTGTTCTCGTTGGGTACTGTGTGGCAAACGCAGTTTATTTTGATTTGCCCCATTTTTCTTTTGCGTATTTATGGATTTACTGAGTGGAAACTCACAGACACGGAAAACACAATTAGAGGAATATTTGTGCTCAAATATTGGTCTTGTATTGGGTCAAATTCCAGCAAAGTAATTATTGAATGTGTGGGATCAAACAGGACAGGTAAATACTGTCGGCCACGGATGTGAGCAAATCAAAGCATTTATGAGTTTGTGTTTCCGTCAGCTCTGTTTATTATTATGAGCTTATTATGAACACACATGAAGGAGAATAAAAGTGAGCAAATGCAACCTCTGCTGTTGATAACAACATGAGCACACACACATCTGTTCTACGAACGCCCACAATGAGTTTTGAAAACATAAATGTTCAAAACGTCCAGTTTTTTAAATGTTTTAAAAACATTGGTTATGCAAACATTATGAAAATGATACTTTTGCATGTTTTCTGAACGTTCTGAAACAATACTTTTTACATTTAAAAACATTTCATGAATGATGTTTCTGTGCTGATGTTTTGGGAACATAATTAAACACCAGATAACTCAACGAATGTTCTAATACTGGAGAACGTTTGGTCCGGATCAACAGGAAAACCGTCCTGGACTCAAACGAGCATTATTAAACAAACGTCCCGTCGAGACGTGTCGTGATCGTTGTGTGTGTGTGTGTGTGTGTGTGTGTGTGTGTGTGTGTGTGTGTGTGTGTGTGTGTGTGTGTGTGTGTGTGTGTGTGTGTGTGTGTGTGTGTGTGGGTTGGTTTATGTGATATATGAGGACACAAATGTGTATAATGACATGGGTATTACACTGGTATTACAACTTACACTTGAAATATGAGGACATTGCATGCGCCCTCATATTTCAAACAGCTTAAAAAACATAAAAAACAATGTTTTTTTTTAAATGTTAAAATGCAGCATGTCTCCTGTAAGGGGTAGGTTTAGGGACAGGGGCAGTGTAGGGGGATAGAATATATAGTTGGTCCAGTATAAAAACCATTACGCCAATGGAATGTCCTCATAAGTCACAAAAACAAACATGTGTGTGTGTGTGTGTGTGTGTGTGTGTGTGTTTCTGTGGAAGATCATCAGTAAACCGTCCAGATCTCCAGATCAGCTGCATCTGTATTTCTCATACAATAAACCATATATTTAAAAAGAAATTGATACTTTTATTCATTATGGATGCATTAAATTTATCAAAAGTGACTGTAAATACATTATAATGTTACAAAAAAATTATATTTCAAATAAATGCTGTTATTTTGATCTTTCTGTTCATCAAAGAATCCTGACAAATAAAATGTATGAAAGTTTCCACTAAAATATGAAGCTGTTTTTAATATTGATAATAATCATAAATGTTTCTTGAGCATCAGATGCTCATATTATAGTGATTTCTGAAGGATCATGTGACACTGAAGACTGGAGTAATGATAATGAAAATGTACTGTATTTTAATGGAATAAATGAAATGGAATAAAAAAAAGAAATATTACAAATATTTCCAACCCAAACGACAGCCAAAGGATCTCACAGCAGATTCAAGCTTTTATTACTACATATGTTTCCGGGAAATCAAACAGCAAAACAATGTATAACTAATACAAATTAAAATATATTTTAAATGAATTTTCTTCATTTTAATGTTGAATATAACAGTATTTTAAAATTAAATGTAAGCGAGGGATAGCAGTGATGTGAAGCCTGAGCATGTGTCTGTGTAGACGGAGAGAAGAGTGTGTGTGTGTGTGTGTGTGTGTGTGTGTGTGTGTGTGTGTGTGTGTGTGTGTGTGTGTGTTGTGTGTGTGTGTGTGTGTGTGTGTGTGTGTGTGTGTGTGTGTGTGTGTTGTGTGTATGTGTGTATGTGTGTGTGTGTGTGTGTGTGTGTGTGTGTGTGTGTGTGTGTGTGTGTGTGTGTGTGTGTGTGTGTGTTTGTGTGTTCAGCTAATGAACAGTGTTTCTAACATAGACGACTGCTGCACCCTACAGTCAGCACACAGATCTCCATGCTCACTTCTTCACAACTTTACACACGTCTAGCTCTACACTGCTGTGAACTCAGCACAGCACTCATCCGTCAATCAACCCATCAATCAATCAACCAGTCAACCGATCAATCAATCAATCAATCAATCAATCAATCAATTGATCAATCAATCAACCCATCAATCAATCAATCGATCAATCAATCAACCGATCAATCAATCAATTAACCGATCAGTCAGTCAATCAATCAATCAACCAACCGATCAGTCAGTCAGTCAATCAATCAACCGATCAATCAATCCATCAACCGATCAATCAGTCAGTCAGTCAATCAATCAATCACTAAAGCCGATCATAGTTACAGAACAACCCTTCACAAGCGCCAGTTTTTATTATTTTCCAAATGGACTTCTTCATGCACAGAACAAAAAAAATCAGTATGTTTATATAACAGATATGGAAAACCTGGGGGGAAAAAATACATTTCCAGGACATTTTTATAGTAAATATGCTTTTTTTAAATGATGCTCTGCCCTGAAATCTGTGTGTTGTGTGTGTGTGTGTGTGTGTGTGTGTGTGTGTGTGTGGTGTGTGTGTTGTGTGTGTGTGTGTGTGTGTGTGTGTGTGTGTGTGTGTGTGTGTGTGTGTGTGTGTGTGTGTGTGTGTGTGTGTGTGTGTGTGTGTGTGTGTGTGTGTGTGTGTGTGTGTGTGTGTGTGTGTGTGTGTGTGTGTGTGTGTGTGTGTGTGTGTGTGTGGTGTGTGTGTGTGTGAATCATTTGAACTCTGAAACTCGAATCACAAAACCTCATCCTGATGGAAATACACAGAAAGTGTGTTGTGTTCAGGTCTGATTGTGTGTGAAGTGTGTATGAATAGTGAGGTCATCTGAGCGTGGCGTATGAACACACACCAGCGCTTCTGCGTGCCAACAGACACACACTCTCATTAACACTCAAACACAGCTTTACTCTGCTAGAGTTTCATCTTTATTCATAATGAGATTCTGGAGGCGAAACCTTCAAATCTGCTGGTGATTTTCTGTGTGTGTGTGTGTGTGTGTGTGTGTGTGTGTGTGTGTGTGTGTGCGTGCGTGCGTGCGGTGCGTGCGTGTGGTGTGTGTGTGTGTGTGTGTGTGTGATCTGCATTAATTTCCGACTGGCGCGTGTGTGTGTGTGTGTGTGTGTGTGTTGTGTGTGTGTGTGTGTGTGTGTGTGTGTGTGTGTGTGTGTGTGTGTGTGTGTGTGTGTGTGTGTGTGTGTGTGTGTGTGTGTATCTGCATTAATTTCCGACTGACCCGTTTAAACAGAATATAAATGTGTAAGATTGTGATCAACTTTCAAAAGCACCAAACACTCCCTCGTCTGCCATTGGTCAGTCAGATGGATAGCCCCGCCCCCATACTCATGTGATTGGCCGCTCAAACAAAGAAATCACAATCACAAATGTTTCATTTCCAATGACTCTGAGCTGAAGCTTAAAGTGACATCTGAACATCTGAAGTTCACACACACTCTCCTCAGACTCACACACACATATCTCCCTTTGAAACACACTCACGTCACATAAAACCCCACACACACCTCTCTGATGTCATCTGTGTGTCAGAGACCCCACATCATCAACACATATCAATTATATTACTTGGAATTATGATCGGTATTTATAATAAATGTTACTATGTTAAAAGTCATCATGAAAGGGAAGGGTCTTTCTCCTCTATTGTGTCGTATAGACCGTATGTAGCCCCGCCCCTTTTCAGCGCTGCGCTCGTTGTCTTTTGACTTCCGGTCTGTAATTTCACAGCGATCTTGCATAGGTGAATGAACGGCTCGTTAAAAAAAATCCCGGTCGACATTTGTTAAGACATCTGCTTTACAATGCTTATGATAAACATTACAATGCTCATCTTTTGTTAACTCTACAATAAGTAAATCCACTTCAAAAGCTAATTACTCCTCGACGGCCATGCCATAGAGATATACAGAGCGACCGCAAAACCGGAAGTTCAAAGACAATATTCTAAAGATGACGGCGCCCACGTTTCTCTCGTGCATAAGGTCTATATCGAGACAAAGAACACATGTGGGCGGGGCGTGATTGTGTCTGTGGGCGGGGCTCGATTGTGTCTGTGGGCGGGGCTTGATTGTGTCTGTTGGCAGGGCTTGATTGTGTCGGGCAGCTTATTGTGTCTGTTGCAGGCTTGATGTGTCTGTGGGCGGGGCTTGATTGTGTCTGTGGGCAGGGCTTGATTGTGTCTGTGGCGGGGCTTGAGTGTGTGGGCGGGCTTGATTGCGTCTGTGGCGGGCTTGATTGTGTCTGTGGCCTGGGCTTGATTGTGTCTGTGGGCTGGGCTTGATTGTGTCTGTGGGCGGGCTTGACTGTGTATGTTGGGGGGGCTTGATTGTGTCTGTGGGCGGGGCTTGATTGTGTTGTGGGCGGGGCTTGATTTTGTCTGTGGGCGGGGGCTGATTGGGGTGTGTGGGCGGGGCTGATTGCGTCTGTGGCGGCTGATGTGTCTTGTGATTGTGTCTGTGGCTAGGGCTTGATTGTGTCTGTGGGCGGGGCTTGATTGTGTCTGTGGGCGGGGCTTGATTGTGTCTGTGGGAACTGATTGGATGGTTGTGGTTTGCTATTGGCTGATCTCATGTGAGTGACAGGTTATAGCCCCGCCCTCATCATCAGAGAAGAGAAGAGATGCTGCAAGAGGAACTTATTCTCATTCAACATTATTAACACTATAATGATGATGCGCACCTATAAATCATTTACAATAAACACTGCAATATTCCTTTAAAAAAAACAAGATTTGTCCATTGTGATTTCATGGTGACTTTAACATTGTCCAGTACTTTAATACGTTACCATAACATTTTCATTAAAGCAACTGTTTCCATGATTTATTAATACAGCCTCAGAATCTTTTGCTCTTTGACAACATGATAAACTCTCCTTCACAGATAACAGTTATGATCAAACGTTCTTCACATTAATACAGCACTCGTTCAGTTATCTGGACTTTAATAATGTTCTCAAAACACCAGCACAAAAACATTATTTATACATTATTCATGGAGCGTTTAATTTCTGAAACATTTTAGTTCAGGTAAAAAAAATGTCAATGTTGCTGCTTGTTTCATAATGTTCAAAAGTAACATTCCCATATGTTTGCAGAACTATAAAACAGACTTTAAAAACATTTTACGAAAAATTGGAAAAATGCTCTTAAAACATATTTTTGAGCTTGATAGAAAAACTGATCTGATGATACAAGTGTGTGTTCCTACATTCTGTTCCTTTAACCTGACAAACACATGAATGAGACCTGTGTGTGTGTGTGTGTGTGTGTGTGTGTGTGTGTGTTGTGTGTGTGTGTGTGTGTGTGTGTGTGTGTGTGTGTGTGTGTGTGTGTGTGTGTGTGTGTGTGTGTGTGTGTGTGTGTGTGTGTGTGTGTGTGTGTGTGTGTGTGTGTCAGAGAGCTCATAGTGTGGACAGAAGCACAGATTGCAGTGTTGACAGTGAATCTGGGCTTTTCTGTGAGAATCGTGGCACCTTCTCGGTTTCCCTCTCTTGTTTTTGGCATAACTTTCTGCAATCTGTGACGCGATCACACACACACACACACACACACACACACACACACACACACACACACACACAACACACACACACACACACACACACACACACACACACACACACACACACACACACACACACACACACACACACACACACTGTACTGTACATCATCTCCTGTAAGGTTTGTTCAACAAGCGAGTAAATAGCCTCATTCTATGTTCTCAGTTTTTACACACACTAGTGTTTGACTGTGTCTATGAGCAACACACACACATCTACTGACTGAAAAATAATAACAACATCTAAATCAATTGGGTGTTTTTCAAGTCAAAAATATTATTTAATATTACTGAATCAACCTAAATTCATTATTTCTACCAACATACACATTTTACAGTGTCAAGCACTAAAGATTCTGATTACTGTTTATAATATGAACTGTAACTGATCTCCGACTGGTCGAGGAATAACTCGTTATTAGACACGTTTGTTATTCATTTACGTACTGTATTAACTGATGTTTGATTTCACATTAATATATTTGGTTGAGTCAAATGTCATCTTGTGGTTTTTGAAACTCTTGTAAAAAACTATCTCTGCTCTGTTCATGAGTTTATGAAGCGATAGAAGTTATGGTGGATGTGAAGATGTGTTTGGATTGATCTCTTTCTCCTGATAATCACCGTGTCTCAATGAAACTCTCAGTCAGAGTGATCATCTCCATCAGACCCAGCATTAGCAGAGTCTCCGAGTCTCAGTGTTCATCCTCTATCATCTGCGGAAAACACACTTTGTGGGAAATGAATGCAAATGCTCCAGGACGCCTGAAACATCTCACCACACACACACACACACACACACACACACACACACACACACACACACACACACACACACACACACACCCACACACACACACACACCCCGAGAAGTGCTTTAGCGCTGTTGACAGAGGTCCAAAAACATGCGTTCTGTGTGTGTGTGTGTGTGTGTGTGTGTGTGTGTGTGTGTGTGTGTGTGTGTGTGTGTGTGTGTGTGTGTGTGTGTGTGTGTGCGTGGTGCGTGCGTGTTGTGCGTGCGTGGGGCGTGCGTGCGTGTGTGTGTCTGTCATCATTCACATAAATACCAGACTTCAGGCTTTCATAAAAACCTAGGAAGTCAGGGAATGCCGTTCACAAATAAAGTGATTAATAATGAACAATCTTACATATTGCCCCTTTAAAAGTAGGCGTTTTTATTTTCATTTGAATATTTTGGGAATGAGATTCACCCAGATTTGTGCTGTTCATTAACCTGAATTAAATCCATCAGTTAATCATTCATGTCCAATATGAAATATTCAGAATGTTTGTGTATTGTGAGACACAGCACCAATGCCATCAGACTCATGTGTGTTTGAATATCTCATATGATGAACAGGTATTTATCTGATCATCTCAAACAGCTTATGTTATATTAATATGAGAGTTAGCGGTGTATAAATCTTCAGAGGTCAGACTCTCAGAATCCTGGCTCATAAACAGAAATCAAACACATTATGATTATGATTATGCCTGTGTGTTTTATGCTAAAGATGAGCTTATGTGATCAGCACACTTCCCTCTATATTCCAATATACTTTATTATAGAGTTTAATTGTGTATCTAGATATGAAGTGCTATCTTTCACACGCTGGAAAAACCAACAAAGAGTCTTTTATTCCGTCTGCGGTTCATCCCGCGCTATTAAAAGGTCTGAAATATCTCTGAAGATATTTTGCTCCTAATTGGAAATAATTAACTTTGCCATCTCGCCGGCTTCAAAGTTATATTGTTCCTTTATGTATCCGAGTAATTAATTTTTAATTTAACACTTGAATGCAAATTCTCATCCACAAATATTATTCATCATTTTTTTTACTGTGCCAAATACTGAAATATTTATAAGCGTGCCACAAAAGGGTCCAGAAGGAACATTTTTTGATATTTAATGTGAGTTTTGTGAGTTTTGGGTCCGCAGTGAAGATGGCGTGGAGTTTCTGCAGTCGTTACGAGAGTTCGTCAGCTTCAGCATTAACATACTGGCCTGAAAATGTCACTTTGCTACAAAATAATTCTCTGTGTTTTCTTTGTTCTGTGCTGTTGATTAAAAGGGTTGTCGAGTGTGAGGATTCACCGACACACACACACAAGCTCCTGCTCCGTTTAAAAGCGTCTCGGCCGCTGTGAATGAAACCGGTTTAGATGGTGATGTTCATTTAGTTTAATTCACATTTTTGCACGATTATGTAAAGTCTGAATATGTGCGTAAAACAGTTACGGCCCTTAGGTTGGTGTGTGTGTGTGTGGTGTGTGTGTGTGTGTGTGTGTGTGTGTGTGGTGTGTGTGTGTGTGTGTGTGTGTGTGTGTGTGTGTGTGTGTGTGTGTGTGTGTGTGTGTGTGTGTGTGTGTGTGTGTGTGTGTGTGTGTATGAGAGACAATGTGTGTCAGTCCATAAAAACCAAGGAAGTCAACTAAGGTCTTATTTTTTATTTTAAGTTTTGTTACAAGCTGTACATAAAAAAGTGATTAATACATGAACATTCTCACACATTGCCCCTTTAAAAGTAGGTTTTTTATTTTCATTTTAATATTTTGGGATAAATGTGACATGAGATTCACCCAGATTTGTGCTATTCGTTAACTTGAATTAAATCCATCAGTTAATCATTCATGTCCAATATGAAATATTCAGAATGTTTGTTTATTATGAGACGCAGCACCAATGCCATCAGACTCATGTGTGTTTTAATATCTCATATGATACACACATGAGAAGTGTAGAGCTGCTTTGTCCCAGCTAACAAAAATTAGCTGAAAAAGGTTATGAAAACATTATTTCTGAATGTTAAAGTCGTAATGAAAGTTAAGTTGTGCTGGTCTTTTCTCCTCTATTGTGTCTTATATCGAGAGAAACGCTTCAGGAACAAGAACAGATGTGGACGGGGCTTGATTGTGTCTGTGGGCGGGCTTGTTTTGTCTGTGGGCGGGGCTTGGTTGTGTCTGTGGGCGTGGCTTGATTGTGTCTGTGGGCGGGGCTTGATTGTGTCTGTGGGCAGGGCTTGATTGTGTCTGTGAGGAACTGATTGGATGGTTGTGGTTTGCTATTGACTGATCTCATGTGAGTGACAGGTTATAGCCCCGCCCTCATCATCAGAGAAGAGAAGAGATGCTGCAAGTGGAACTGATTCTCATTCAACATTATTAACACTATAATGATGATGTGCACCTATACATCATTTACAATAAACTCTGCAATATTCCAGGGATGATTCCAGGCAATATTCCAATATGAAAATTTTGGCCTGTGGAGCCAGTCCAGTTCCTCCACACCAAACTCCTCATCCATGTCTTTATGGACCTTCTGTTGAAACAGGAACATCCCAAACTATTCCCACAACGTTGGGAGCATGAAGCATTAAGAGTTTCTTTCACAGGAACAAGATTCATCCCTGAAAAACAGCCCAACACCATAATCCCCCCTCCACCAAACTTTACACTTGGAACAAAGCAGTCAGGCAAGTATAGTCCCACTATATCACTTACTCCACTGCATCCCACGCTTTACTCCACTGCATCGCACACTTTACACCACTGCATCCCACGCTTTACACCACTGCATCCCACGCTTTACCACTGCATCCCACTTTTTACTCCACTTCATCCCACGCTTTACTTCACTGCATCCCATGCTTTACACCACTGCATCCCACTCTTTACACCACTGCATCCCACGCTTTACTCCACTGCATCCCACACTTTACTCCACTGCATCCCATGCTTTACTCCACTGCATCCCACCTTTACACCACTGCATCCCACGCTTTACACCACTGCATCCCATGCTTTACTCCACTGCATCCCACGCTTTACTCCACTGCATCCCACACTTTACACCACTGCATCCCACGCTTTACTCCACTGCATCCCACGCTTTACACCACTGCATCCCATGCTTTACTCCACTGCATCCCATGCTTTACACCACTGCATCCCACGCTTTACTCCACTGCAACCCACGCTTTACGCCACTGCATCCCACTCTTTACACCACTGCATCCCACGCTTTACTCCACTGCATCCCACACTTTACTCCACTGCATCCCATGCTTTACTCCACTGCATCCCACGCTTTACACCACTGCATCCCACGCTTTACACCACTGCATCCCACGCTTTACTCCACTGCATCCCACGCTTTACACCACTGCATCCCACGCTTTACTCCACTGCATCCCACGCTTTACACCACTGCATCCCACACTTTACTCCACTGCATCCCACACTTTACACCACTGCATCCCACGCTTTACTCCACTGCATCCCACGCTTTACGCCACTGCATCCCACTCTTTACACCACTGCATCCCACGCTTTACTCCACTGCATCTCACTCTTTACTCCACTGCATTCCACGCTTTACTCCACTGCATCCCACGCTTTACACCACTGCATCCCACGCTGTCCTCCACTGCATCCCACGCTTTACTCCAAACGCTTTACTCCACTGCATCCCTCTTTACTCCACTGCATCCCACGCTTTACACCACTGCATCCCACACTCTGCATCCCACGCTTTACACCACTGCATCCCATTCTTTACTCCACTGCATCCCACGCTTTACTCCACTGCATCCCACTCTTTACTCCACTGCATCCCACGCTTTACACCACTGCATCCCACGCTTTACTCCACTGCATCCCACACTTTACTCCACTGCATCCCATGCTTTACTCCACTGCATCCCGCGCTTTACTCCACTGCATCCCACGCTTTACACCACTGCATCCCACGCTTTACACCACTGCATCCCACTCATTACTCCACTGCATCCCACGCTTTACACCACTGCATCCCACGCTTTACTCCACTGCATCCCACGCTTTACACCACTGCATCCCACGCTTTACTCCACTGCATCCCACGCTTTACACCACTGCATCCCACGCTTTACACCACTGCATCCCACTCATTACTCCACTGCATCCCACGCTTTACGCCACTGCATCTCACGCTTTACTCCACTGCATCCCACGCTTTACACCACTGCATCCCACGCTTTGCTCCACTGCATCCCACGCTTTACACCACTGCATCCCACGCTTTACTCCACTGCAACCCACGCTTTACGCCACTGCATCCCACTCTTTACACCACTGCATCCCACGCTTTACACCACTGCATCCCAACGCTTTACTCCACTGCATCCCATGCTTTACTCCACACGCTTTACTCCACTGCATCCCACTCTTTACTCCACTGCATCCCACGACGTTTACACCACTGCATCCCATTCTTTACTCCACTGCATCCCACGCTTTACTCCACTGCATCCCACTCTTTACTCCACTGCATCCCACGCTTTACACCACTGCATCCCACGCTTTACTCCACTGCAACCCACGCTTTACGCCACTGCATCCCACGCTTTACTCCACTGCATCCCACGCTTTATTCCACTGCATCCCACGCTTTACTCCACTGCATCCCACTCTTTACTCCACTGCATCCCACGCTTTACTCCACTGCATCCCACGCTTTACACCACTGCATCCCATGCTTTACTCCACTGCATCCCACGCTTTACTCCACTGCATACCACGCTTTACTCCACTGCATACCATGCTTTACTCCACTGCATCCCACGCTTTACTCCACTGCATCCCACGCTTTACATTGCACTTGGTGATATTATGCTTGGATACAGCTGCTCGGCCTACAATATTCCATAAAAAAAAACTAGATTAGTCAATTATGATTTCTTGGTGACTTGAAAGTAACATTCCAAACATTCCAAATCTCAAATTTTCAACAACAAAAACAAGTAACAACATTCAAAAAACATTAGACATCCAAATACAAAGTTTAATAAAAAACTTTCATGAACGATGTAGCCTATAGATAACTGTGCGATGCTAACCTTTGAGAATTGTTTTAGACCAGATAATGAACGTCCTCTTAATGTTATTGGAAAAACGTGTTCCCTATTATCTGGAGCCGCGGAGAAACGTCTCAGGTTACTATTGTAACCATAGTTCCCTGAGAACAGGGAACGAGACGATGCGTCGAAACGCTGCGGGAACGCCTTCTGCGTGATTGCGTCTGAAGCATCTATGCCAACTAGTCCAATGGAAAAAGGGAATGAGCGTCACGGGCGGGTGACGTCATGACCAGGAAAGGATAAGAGCACTTCCGCTGCTCGCCGGCATTAGCTTCGACAGTGCCGAAGCAAGCCGATCGCAGGGACGCCAGAAGTATGGCAGGGGGACGCATCGTCTCGTTCCCTGTTCTCAGGGAACTATGGTTACAATAGTAACCTGAGACGTTCCCTTATCGAAAAGGGAACTTCGAGATGCGTCGAAACGCTGCGCGGAACGAGAATACCCAATGCGCCATAATTCAAGTACCTGAGTGTCAGACTGTTCAGCTAAGCACTAAGCACCTGAGAACCTGGGGCAGCATCCAGGTCCAGGCTGTAAAACCTCACGAATGTGAGCGGAGAGGACCAGCCTGCCGCATCACAAACATCTTGGAGAGAAACCCCATGCAGCAAGGCTTTAGAAGCCGCCATACTCCTGGTCGAATGAGCTCGGACCACCAAAGGACAAGGCTGGCCCGAGTACTCATAAGCAAGTAAAATAGCCTCGACTATCCACTTACTGACTGTCTGTTTTGAAGCAGGAAGACCTTTTTTAGGTGATCCAAAGCAAATAAATAGTTGATCGGACTTCCTGATTGAGGATGTCCGATGTACATATGTGTCCAATGCTCGCACTGGACACAACAAGTGCAGTCTTTCCTGGTCCGCAGTTGCAAACGGAGGAGGACAGAAAGCCTGCAGCACGATAGGCCTCGGAGTCAAGGTCGGCACCTTAGGGACGTATCCCTGTTTTGGATAAAGGAACGCCTTGACCATCCCCGGTGCAAATTCAAGGCAGGTGGGGGAGACCGAAAGAGCCTGAAGGTCACCAACTCTCTTGAGGGACGAAATAGCTAGGAGAAAGATGGTCTTAAGAGTAAGGAACTTCTCTGAGACCGAATCTAAGGGCTCGAATGGAGCCCTAGACAGGCCTTCTAGAACTACAGTCAAATCCCAAGCTGGCACCTTAGTGCGAGTTGCAGGCCTCAGCCTCAAAGTGCCACGAAGGAAACGTGTAATCAGGGGGTCTCGACCCAAAGATATACCTCCCACCATGGTATGGTAAGCCGCAATGGCTGCCACGTAAACTTTTAGTGTGGA
Source organism: Chrosomus eos (assembly GCA_036326025.1). NCBI lineage: Eukaryota > Metazoa > Chordata > Actinopteri > Cypriniformes > Leuciscidae > Chrosomus > Chrosomus eos. The sequence goes on from CM070828.1 coordinate 1,367,542, forward strand.
AGGACATAGACCTGACACAAAGCGCTCCTGCAGGAACTCGATTACTGTGTTGACAGAACAATTAACCGGATCCCACTGATGTCGGTGACACCATAAGGAGAAAACTCTCCATTTAAGCGCATACAGTTTCCTCGTAGCTGGAGCTCTGGAGCTTAGGATGGTCTCAACAGCCTCAGCTGAAAGACCACTATCTACAAGTTGGGCCCCCTCAGAGGCCAAACCCAAAGATTCCATATCTCTGGCCGAGGGTGAAATATTGTGCCCCCGGCCTGAGACAGAAGGTCCCTCCTCAAAGGGATCTCCAATGGAGGCCCGTCTAGCAGAAGGATCAGGTCCGCAAACCAGATCTGACTTGGCCAGCGTGGTGCTACTAGCAGTAGGCTTATCCCACACTGACGGACCCGCTCCAGAACTCCTGGGAGCAGAGCAACAGGGGGAAAGGCGTACAGACGTAGCCTCGGCCACGTCTGCACCATGGCATCCAGCCCCAGGGGGGCCGGGTGAGTAAGTGAATACCAGAGGGGACAGTGCGTCGTGTTGTGAGACGCGAACAGGTCCACCTCTGCTCTGCCATATGCCTCCCAGATTTTCTCCACCGCCTCGGGGTGGAGTCTCCAGTCCCCTGGCCTCAGCTCCTGCCTCGACAGGATGTCTGCTCCTATATTCTGGTCCCCAGGAATATACACTGCCCTCAGGGAGAGTACCTTCCCCAGGGACCACAGGAGGATCTGGTGCGCCAGTTTGCAAAGCGGACGCGACCTCAGACCCCCCTGGCGGTTCAGATAAGAGACCACAAATGTGTTGTCTGTTCGAACGAGCACATGATGGCCTCTTAGGTCCGGAAGGAAAAGTCTCAACGCATTGAAGACAGCCATCATCTCCAGGCAATTGATGTGCCACGAAAGATGATGGCTTTTCCACAGACCCTGAACCGAGCGGCCTTCCATTACCGCTCCCCAGCCGGTGAGGGAAGCATCTGTCGAGATAGTAGCTCGATGGCAAAGAGCTCCCAACACCGGGCCCTGGGTTAAGAACCAGTGCTTCCTCCATATCTCTAAGGCACGAAGGCATCGCCGCGTAACCTTGATCATACGGAATGGGTTTCCCCTCGGGGAGAACCCTCTGGTCCTGAGCCACCACTGTAAAGGCCTCATGTACAGCAGGCCAAAAGGTATCACGTTGGACGCTGCTGCCAGTAGACCCAACAGTTTCTCGAACTGTTTTACAGTGCGTGACTGACCTAGCTTTAGCTCTTTGGTGGCTGACAGGATAACAGCTACACGAACGGGCGATAGGCTGGCCCTCATCGTCACTGAATCCCATACCACACCAAGGAAAGTGGTTCTCTGTACTGGAGAAAGTACACTCTTCTTGGCATTGAGCCTCAACCCCAACATCTGCATATGGGCGAGAACGACACCTCGGTGCCGAACCGCCAACTGCTCTGATTCCGCTAGAATCAGCCAGTTGTCGATATAATTCAGAATGCGAATGCCCTGAAGCCTGAGAGGGGCTAAAGCTGCATCCATGCATTTCGTGAATGTGCGGGGTGACAAAGCTAGGCCGAAAGGAAGAACCCGATACTGGTATTCTTTGCCCCTGAAAGAAAACCTTAGGAACTTCCTGTGCTGAGGGAGGATGGAGATATGGAAGTATGCATCCTTTAGATCTATCGTGACAAACCAGTCCTCGGATCTGATTTGGGTCACGATCTGCTTGAGGGTCAGCATCTTGAACTTGAGTTTCTGAACTGACCGATTCAACAGGCGAAGATCTAAAATGGGACGCAACCCTCCATCCTTTTTTGGAACAATGAAATAACGGCTGTAAAAACCCGACTCTCTGTCGGGTGAGTACACCTGTTCTATAGCCTCTTTTGCTAACAGGGCCCTTACTTCTTGCTCCATTACCAGAGCCTGCTCGGGACGTACCACTGTGGGTAACACCCCGCTGTAACGAGGAGGACGAGAGCCAAACTGGATTCTGTATCCTTTCTCTACAATCTGCAGGACCCAATGAGAAATATTCGGCAGAAGCTTCCACGCTGCCAGAAAATTTACTAAGGGAACCAGCCTCTCGAGGCTGGTCTCTGGTGTTACTGAGAGAGACAAATCTGGAGCCTGAAACATACCGGCAGGAACTACCTGACCTGACTGCTCTAAAACCCCCCTCAGAGGGCGCGAAACCGATGCTGTGCCGCAGCATAGCACCAGCGACTCGCTGGAGACCACTGCGCCCTGAAGCACCAGAGGTGGCAGGGTTGGCAGGAGGGTCTCGTGAGGACCCCGAAGTGGAACGGGCACCGTGTACTGAGGTGAACACCGCTCCACCCCGGTCGGGGCTGTCCTCACAGGTCTGATGCCTAAGCATCAGGACCTTTTTTTTTTTTGGAACCGAAGCTTTCTTCGCCTGAAGAACGGTCCTCAGATCCGGGTTAGGCTTAGTCGACTTCGGTTGAGAGGGCTGCGTCTGTCTCCAGTATCTTCGTGGAGGAGCACGAGACGCAACACTCTCTTTCTGTTGCACATGATATGATGAGCTAGATGGCTGGGGCTGCTCACGCCCAGCAGCCCCAGGGGGCTGGACACGGCGAGGGATAAACTTTTAAAAGCGTCCGACTTTTTTTTAGCATCCTGGAATCTTTCTACTACAGCGTGAACTGCGTCACCAAAGAGACCAGACGGTTCAAGCGGAGCATCTAACAAAAAAGTACGATCTTTCTCTTTAATATCAGATAGATTGAGCCATAAATGTCTCTCAGTGGCTACCAAAGCTGCCATAGACCGCCCAATTGCTCTGGCGGTCTCCTTAGTAGCCCTGAGAGAAAGATCGGTAGCCCTACGAAGTTCTCGAACATCGTCATGACTAATTCCCTCACTATTATCCAGGTCCCCCAGCAGATCAGCCTGATAAGCCTGAAGCAGTGCCATAGTGTGCAGGCACGCCCCGGCTTGACCTGCTGCCGAATAAGCTTTGCCCACTAAACTAGATGTATTTCTTAACGGTCTAGTGGGCAAAACTGGGGCTTTAATAGAAGATGCGGGACCAGGCGCGAGATCACTCGCTAGATTTTGTTCAACCTGGGGCATCGAACTATAACCGTAATCTTTAGACCCTCTTATTTTTGAATATATATTAGAATGAGGGACAAAAACACGAGATGAAAACGGTTTTTTCCATGATTTAGATAATTCATCGTGCAAATCAGGAAAAAAAGGAAGCCCTCGCGGTGGAGATAACGTGGCTGAAGAAAGAAAACGCTCGTCTAATCTGCTTTTGGGGCGAGTGTTTCTAGTTTCAGATGGCCAGTCAACATGTAATCTTTCTACAGCTCGTGTCATGACATCCACCAGCTCATCATACGCTGGGGAAATAAATTGTAATTCCCTTTCCCCCGTGTGTGCATTGTCACTGTCCATACTCACAACGTCAACTTCCTCAGAAGATGAGCATTGTAGTAAGGGGCTCTCTCCCCGGGCGGAAGAAACCGCAAAGCGTGCTTCCGACACCGGGGGAGGAGAGCTGGATCTCCCGGGTAAGGAAGGAGAAAGGGCCCTCGGACCCGTCTCGATCCCCTCCGAGAGATCCAATTGCGATCCCCAGGAATGCATTCTCCGCGTTGCCTCGGCAGACGCGGGTCCTGATCCCTGAGGATCGCGAGCCTGCCCACTCTGTTTGTCGAAGAGTGACAGGCGGGATCTGAGCATGCGAAGCGGTAGCTTCTCACAGTGCTGGCACTCAGCCCCCTCGAAGGCTGAGGCTGCATGCTCAAATCCCAAACAAATCACACAAAGCTCGTGTGTGTCCCCACCCGTTAAATAACGCGGGCAGGGAGGAACACACTGTTTGTAGACTTGTTTCGCCATTTCGATACCTAACAATATTGACAGACAACAATAAATAGACGGGGACAGTTTAGACACAGATCGCTTGCTGAGGCACAGAAGCTAATGCCGGCGAGCAGCGGAAGTGCTCTTATCCTTTCCTGGTCATGACGTCACCCGCCCGTGACGCTCATTCCCCTTTTTCCATTGGACTAGTTGGCATAGATGCTTCAGACGCAATCACGCAGAAGGCGTTCCCGCAGCGTTTCGACGCATCTCGAAGTTCCCTTTTCGATAAGGGAACACACCGGATGTCTGATGTGATCGTCAGTAGAGGTCAGGTGTTGAGCACAGGTGTGTCCATGCTGTTGTTCATGTTCTACATCTGACCTGGAATCAGTGCCAGAGGATCAGAGCTTCAGTGGACAGAGAGTCTGGGAAACCAGAAGGCCGGTCTCCTCTCTCTCTCTCCTCTCTCTTCTCTCTCTCTCTCTCTCTCTCTCTCTCTCTCTCTCTCTCTCTCTCTCTCTCTCTCCTCTCTCTCTCTCTCCTCTCTCTCTCTCTCTCTCTCTCTCTCTCCTCTCTCTCTCTCTCTCTCTCTCTCTCTCTCTCTCTCTCTCCCCTCTCCTCTCCCTCTCTCTCTCTCTCTCTCTCTCTCTCTCTCTCTCTCTCTCTCTCTCTCTCTCTCTCTCTCTCTCTCCTCTCTCTCTCTCTCTCTCTCTCTCTCCCTCTCACTCTCTCTCTCTCTCTCTCTCTCTCTCTCTCTCTCTCTCTCTCTCTCTCTCTCTCTCTCTCTCTCTCTCTCTCTCTCTCTCTCTCTCTCCTCTCTCTCTCTCTCTCTCCTGGCACACACTTCTCCCCGGAGCTGAATTACAATCCCAGCACTGCGAGTTTTAGCACGACAGGTGTTAATAGATCCAAAAACTAACCTCTCGCATTCACACGCACGCAGATGAAAGCACACGCTCATTTCACACACACTCCACACACACACACTCACGCTCGAGCTGCTGGAGTCACAGGGCCACCTGTCTGTCCTGTGATCCAGGTGGGCACCAGATAGAGTTTCGCGTCGTAAACGCGTGTTTCTCCGCTGTTATGGGAACAACAGATGATCCCGTATCTCTGGAATATG
>CM070828.1:1377500-1385000 GCA_036326025.1 Chrosomus eos
CACCACTGCATCCCACGCTTTACTCCACTGCATCCCACGCTTTACTCCACTGCATCCCACTCTTTACTCCACTGCATCCCACTCTTTACACCACTGCATCCCACGCTTTACACCACTGCATCCCACGCTTTACTCCACTGCATCCCACTCTTTACACCACTGCATCCCACGCTTTACTCCACTGCATCCCACGCTTTACTCCACTGCATCCCACTCTTTACACCACTGCATCCCACGCTTTACTTCACTGCATCCCACGCTTTACTCCACTGCATCCCATGCTTTACTCCACTGCATCCCACACTTTACACCACTGCATCCCACGCTTTACTCCACTGCACCCCACGCTTTACTCCATCCCACTCTTTACTCCACTGCATCCCACGCTTTACTCCACTGCATCCCACGCTTTACTCCACTGCATCCCACTCTTTACACCACTGCATCCCACGCTTTACTCCACTGCATCCCACGCTTTACTCCACTGCATCCCACGCTTTACACCACTGCATCCCACGCTTTACTCCACTGCATCCCACGCTTTACACCACTGCATCCCACGCTTTACTCCACTGCACCCCACGCTTTACACCACTGCATCCCACGCTTTACTCAACTACATCCCACTCTTTACTCCTCTGCATCCCATGCTTTACTCCACTGCATCCCATGCTTTACTCCACTGCACCCCACGCTTTACTCCACTGCATCCCGCGCTTTACACCACTGCATCCCACGCTTTACACCACTGCATCCCACGCTTTACTCCACTGCATCCCACGCTTCACTCCACACGCTTTACTCCACTGCATCCCACTCTTTACTCCACTGCATCCCACGCTTTACACCACTGCATCCCACGCTCTGCATCCCACGCTTTATTCCACTGCATCCCACGCTTTACTCCACTGCATCCCACTCTTTACACCACTGCATCCCACGCTTTACTCCACTGCATCCCATGCTTTACTCCACTGCATCCCATGCTTTACTCCACTGCATTCCAAGCTTTACTACACTGCATCCCACGCTTTACTCCACTGCATCCCACACTTTACTCCACTGCATCCCACGCTTTACTCCACTGCATCCCACTCTTTACTCCTCTGCATCCCATGCTTTACTCCACTGCATCCCATGCTTTACTCTACTGCACCCCACGCTTTACTCCACTGCATCCCGCGCTTTACACCACTGCATCCCACGCTTTACACCACTGCATCCCACGCTTTACTCCACTGCATCCCGCGCTTTACTCCACTGCATCCCACACTTTACTCCACTGCATCCCACTCTTTACTCCACTGCATCCCACGCTTTACTCCACTGCATCCCACGCTTTACTCCACTGCATCCCATGCTTTACTCCACTGCGTCCCATGCTTTACTCCACTGCATCCCACGCTTTACTCCACTGCATCCCACGCTTTACTCCACTGCATCCCACTCTTTACACCACTGCATCCCATGCTTTACTCCACTGCATCCCACGCTTTACACCACTCCATCCCACGCTTTACTCCACTGCATCCCACGCTTTACTCCACTGCATCCCACTCTTTACTCCACTGCATCCCATGCTTTACTCCACTGCATCCCATGCTTTACTCCACTGCACCCCACACTTTACTCCACTGCATCCTGCGCTTTACACCACTGCATTCCACGCTTTACACCACTGCATCCCACGCTTTACTCCACTGCATCCCACGCTTCACTCCACTGCACTCCGACAGCCATCGACACTGATCCTCAATAAAGCCGTCTCCATCCCGGTGGGATGACTATGATTTTAAACCATGGATCTGGATAATATTCTGATTGTTCCAAACCAATCTAATTTCTTACCCATAATGCTGCCTGAATCATAATCATACACTGTTGGTTCATTGGCCAGAGGATGATTTGCCCCCGACTAAGCCTGGGTTCTCCCAATGTCTTTACTCCATCCTGCCACTGCCGCCTTTTTCCACCTTTGTTGCCATTGGCTTGGCTTGCTTAGTTAGGGACATTAAATTTAACATTTAATTTAATATTCAACAATAATATTGATTTGCCTGCATTGATACTATTATTATCAAGAACTGAACTGAGCTGGACGATGAAACATCACTTAACTTACCTAAGCTGGACTGTGACGCTTTTTTCTTCTTTTTTGCATTATTTTCCTGTTCTCTCTATAAAGCTATATAAATCTATCTGTCTGTCTGTCTGTCTGTCTGTCCGTCCGTCCGTCCGTCCATCCAACCATCCATCCATCCATCCATCCATTCGTCTCTGCGTGTCTCTCTGCTGGTGTTGAGTGATCAGAGTTTGGACAGATGGACAGCAAGTCTCGACACCTGTCGTGTGTGTGTGTGTGTGTGTGTGTGTGTGTGTGTGTGTGTGTGTGTGTGTGTGTGTGTGTGTGTTGTGTGTGTGTGTGTGTGTGTGTGTGTGTGTGTGTGTGTGTGTGTGTGTGTGTGTGTGTGTGTGTGTGTAAGTGAGAGAATCTTCTCAGAGCTGAGATTGAGATTCTCTTCAAACATTCAGACTGAACAGTCAATGAGATGCAAAATCATGCCTGAGCCTCTCTTTAAAGTAATGGATTCCAATGCAAATCCAATGACCTTTAATTATTGTATAATTCTGTCAATGATCATAACCTGAAGCAACCATGACTAAATTTTACAATTAGTCTGTTTAACCTGCTGTATGAGTTTGACCTTTAGATGAGCACTGACTGTTTCCATCAGAGTGGGGGAGAAACAAGCAAACCGAGCCGCTCTGTCTGCAGTACAGCAGTGATAACTGACACAACACAATCTACGGCTCTGTTCACTGTAAATGCACTCGCTACATGATGACACCTGCATGCTCAAGATAAATAGCTTCCTCAAACGACTCCCTCCTCTGCCATTGGTCAGTCAAACGGATAGTCCCGCCCCAAACTCATGTGATTGGTTGAGTCAGAATTTGATAAGTGGTGCTTTTTAAACTAACAAAAAGTTGTAAAAAACGCCAGTTTCACTCTTCCGGAATCAAACTACCAGTGAATCTGAACATGGAGACTAGTTGAACATCAGAACGTCACACACACACACACACACACACACACACACACACACACACACACACACACACACACACACACACACACACACACACACACACACACACACACACACACACACACACAGAGCAGATCTGAGGCCTCATTAATTACCGCATTATTACCGCCCATTTATTTTGTCGCACAAAACAGGCCTTGAAACAGGCGTACGCTACTTCCCACTCATAAATTGTGATTTATAAAAACAAACTTGATGGGAGAATGTGTGCACTATGTTGCTGTCTGGGGAGAATCTCGTTTTTGCAGATCTTTACAGCTCATAATCAATGTTGGGCGTAACGCATTAAAAGTAATGTAATCAGATTACTTTTTTCAAGTAACTAGTAAAGCATTACTTTTAAATTTACAACAATATATCTTAGTTACTTTTTCAAAGTTGTGATTTATAAAAACAAACTTTGATAGGAAAAATTTCGCACATGCGCACAAACTCTGATCACGCGTACGAACATTCTGGAGACGGGTCAGTTTGGCGACACCGATGAAGATCTGAGGAACTGACGAAGGAAAACCACTTTAAAGGGTTAGTTCGCCATTTAAGACATGAAGTTGTATGCAATCCTTACCAGCACTATAGTGCATACACACTGACCCACTCTGTAGTCACCTCGCTGGTCAGAGTTCTGGCCGCTGGAAGTTTTTCAAGAAAGTACTCCCGGTTAGTTTCCGGGGCCACAAAACTGTGCATTTTTACGTGAAAAAATGATTTGCGTTTCAAATCTTGATTAATTTACCACACAAAAAACACACCGGGACAAACTTCATACCTCAGTTTTAATCGGCACTATTTTCTTTCCATTTCTATCAATCCGCGCTGCTGTCAACGTCAACAGAGAGCACGTTCGGATCAGCTGTTCCATAGTGTTCCACAATTATAAAACCTTATAAAACCCAAAAGACTTCGTACTTCGGATTTAAGGTGGAAAGAGAAAGGAACCGTCTCATGCGAACACAAGGATACACATCGGTGGGGCGTTTGAAAGGTGCGTGAACTCCCGAAGGGGTTCGAAACGGAAGAAGAGACGGCTTTTTTTCTGCTGAACAAGTAAGACATTTCAATAGTTCAATCGTGTAACAGTACGTTTTCTTAATTCACACAGTTATGGAGTTTCCTTTGTTGTGCCTTTCTCATTTAGCTATTATGGAGAATATGAATTCTAAACTACACAGGTAATCATAAAACACATTAAATAACGTTAGTCACGCAATGCTGATGTTGTTAACATGAACAATTTGAGAACAAAGTAGGCTATGATTTGCACGGTTGCTGTAAATCGCGCTGATTAAATCTAACGATCGCTTGTCATGTCGAATGCTTTTCCCCCTTAGTTGATCAGAACAAAAATGGATGTTACTTACTTGTTCAGAAGACATTTTCCGGTGAAAATTCTTATGTTGGTGAAGCTTTCAAAAAGTGAATCTGTGATCCTGAATGACAGTATCCACACAGCTGTTTCATGCCGATTTACAACCCACGTAAAGATGATAATTCCGCGAATCACTGCAGTTACAGATTTCGAACAGAGAGGGTGACAAAAAGGGAAAATGCAGCGGACTGCAGCTTTAAAAACAAGGCAAGGATAGGCTACTAAATGATTTTTAGTAATAATGTGACGCACATCCGTATCTCATATTTTCCTAATGTCTTGTATCGTTAAACATGTGATCACGTGGATGAATATGCATATGCAAATGATATGCAGATGAAGATATGCATAGTAAAACGAGGCGTTGTAAGCTCATATATGGTTCTTTCGGGGTGGAGACGCATGTTTTAGATTAGATAACCTTTATTGTCATTATAAACATGTATAACGAAATTAGGAAGTGCTTCCCTTAGTGCGATATTATACAAGAACACAAACAATGGTACATTCAACACAAATATTAAACATATAACACAAAAAAATAATACATTTGTAGTCAGTTTTAAATATTGCAGTAATAAGAAATATATTGCACTTAAACCTGTGAATTGAAAAATGAAGAATGGAAGAAGAAAAGTGCACAATCTTCCACTGGCTGGTGTTTATAAAGGGAATTTTGCGCAGATTCTGGCGTACGCACTGTTTTATAACTGAATATTTTTTGCCGTACGCCATTTTTGGCTTTTGATCGCACATACACTTTTAGTAAGGATCCTACCCAGTTTTATAAATGAGAGCCCTGATAAATGGAGTGATTCTGACGTGTCTCTTTTTAGGTGTTTATCACTGTCCATTTATCGCTGTACTGTATCTAAGCCTCCACATTAACATCTGTCCTCTATTTACCCAGCAGATCAGGTCCAATAAGCAGGTCTGTTCGCTGTTCGAAGGCCAAATCTTCCAGATGACTGACGTCGGGCAGATTTACGCTCGTAAGGAAACTCTCCTGTCACGGCCAGACGATTAACACACCGATTTATGCTATATTGACTGACGAGACGAATGGTAAACGACTGACAGAACGGGCCCTGAAGTTCTGATCTTTTTCTTTTTTCGAGGTGTGTTAATTACTCTGAGGAAGTGTGTTTCTGGCTGGCGGTCAGCGGGTCCATTTGCATGTGTGTGTAGTGAGAGGTTGGCAGCGAATCCTCTCGTCCAGATTGCGGTGAGACCGCCTTGGAGGAGCTTGCGTTGTGGGATTAGGGTTTTAGCAGCGAAGGTAAGTGTGACTACAAGCTTTGGCTGTCCATCTGCTCTCCTGCGGTACCATGGCCAGCCTGAGCCGCCTGCAGCAAGACCTGGCCTCCGTACACACACACACGCAGCCAAGAACCCTCCGCCTGCTGCTCACAACCAAACACTCCATATGCACTAAAGTTTTCTCTCTTTCGCCCGCCTGCCGCCACCATCCTTTCCTTTTCTCTCCTTAATAAATAAGACATGAGCGTGTCTCCGGCAATAGAGGCGACGGGTTTAATTTGTAGGGCAGCGATGTTTGCTGGAGTCCTGAGGGATTCGTGCCCTTCTCGTCTCTCTCTCTCACACACACACACACACAACACACACACACACACACACACACACACACACACACACACACACACACACACAGACAGTCTGGTTCGCTGTCTTTGTGGGGACTCACCATAGACGTAATGGTTTTTATACTGCCCAAACTGTATATTCTGTCCTCTTACACTAACCCTACCCATCACACACACACACACACACACACACACACACACACACACACACTGATTCCCTCATTCGTGATTAATTCAAACGGTATACATTCAGTACTGATTGTTTTAAAAGGGATTGCTGTCATTCCTAAACCTGTATGGCTTTCTTTGTTCTGTCAATCATTATCATAATTATAAGTCACTGTTAATTTTTTTATGGAATATTGCAGGGTTTATTCTAAATGATTTATGGGTGCACATCATTATTGTGTTAATAATCCTGAATGAGAATAAATTCCTCTTGCAGCATCTCTTCTCTTCTCTAAAGACGAGGGCAGGGCTATAACCTGTCACTCACATGAGATCAGCCAATAGCAAACCACAACCATCCAATCAGTTCCACACAGACACAATCAAGCCCCGCCCACAGACACAATCAAGCCCCGCCCACACACACAATCAAGCCCAATCCACAGACACAATAAAGCCCCGCCCACAGACACAATCAAGCCCCGCCCACAGACACAATCAAGCCCCGCCCACACAACACCACAATCAAGCCCAACCCACAGACACAATCAAGCCCCGCCCACAGACACAACCAAGCCCGCCCACAGACACAATCAAGCCCCGCCCACAGACACAATCAAGCCCCGCCCACATCTGGTCTTGTTACTGAAGTGTTTCTCTCGATATACGACACAAAAGAGGAGAAAAGACCAGAACATCTTCCCTTTCATGATGACTTTATAGGACTAGTTCAATGTCACTATTTACTCACTCATACTTTTCTAAACACAACATAAAAAATTATGCAATTAGCTATCAGAACATTTAGCATCAGAATAACTTTCCTAGATTTAACGCAAATATCCAAGTTGACACTTAAAGTCCCACTGAAGTGTCTTGGATCGCAGTTTTGATTGATGTGTTGATGTAATTTCCACTGAAACAGGAAGTTAAGACGGGGCTTATTGAATAGCTCCTCCCCCTTTTCAAATAGCCAATAGCGTTAGTTTACCTCACAGACTGACAGCACCATGGAAGTGAATCTGAGCGCTGATGATACGCTGGATTCAATAGTAGAGGTGTAAATAAATGAATAATAATATTCATTAATTAATAATAGTTGGAAAACGAAATAAAACTCGAGCGTTTGAGCAACCGAACACACACTCCAACACATATTGCTCCGTGACGTTCAACGCTCGCATTGATCAGGTGGTGTTTATAGCAGAGGGGGCGGAGCTTCAGATTCTAGAGAGCATTTGATTGGACA
>CM070828.1:1390000-1422500 GCA_036326025.1 Chrosomus eos
TGTTTCGAGATGCGAGAGCTCCACGTCCACGACTAACTTCCACTCGACAGAGACGCGAGTGTTGATGTACTTTATTAGACAGGAGAGCAAATGTACATAAAACTAATCAATGTTATTTAGTTCAACATGATGAAATGTTAGAATATGATCTGTATGTTATTCTAATGTTGATCTAGCTTACTTAGTCTCATACAGCCAACAAACAACCCAACTAACAACATTCAACACACTCAAATGCGTTTAGTGTGATAGTGTAACTGTTAGAGCGAGTGAAACAGCGCTGCGTTACCTCAAGTTTCATTCCTCTAATAAACTGACCTTTGTGAGTATTAATTCAGCACTTGTGTGTAGTTGGGTAGGATGAAATGTCCTTATTCCTTTATATCCGCGGGACTGGCGTTGCGTGTGGCGCTGGTGTACGTCTAGCAATCGCTCCTGCTTCACCACAGTCATGTTAAAAACATCAGTGTATTCACTCATCCTTAAAAGATCCATCAGATTGACGACAAGATCCATAATTACGCTTAATGTGGAATATACATCATCAATATATGCCTTTGTTATTGTAAGAGGTTAGCGGCCCCTGGTGGAGGAAAATCCAACATACTGTACCTTTAATTTGTTTTTGTTTTTTGTTTTTTTGTCCAAAAAGGTTATTTTATTTAATTTTGATAATATTTTTTCTATTTTTAATGCAATTTTTTGGGAGATTTTTTTTTGTTATCTTTAAATTACTAGATTTTATTGATAAATAATAAATAAATAAATAGTCATTTAAACACATTCCTCACATTCTTTCAACTTAAATTCAAAATAACTCACAATTCCATGCATAATCCTTTTAATTCAGCTCTAAATATCTTACATTGTGTGTGTTTGCCGACCTCTTGTGGGAAATAAATAATATATCATGATATTTCTACTCCGCTAGTTAAAATTACAAATGATTTACTCTTAGCCTCTGACCAAGGCTGTATCTCAATACTAGTTCTACTTGATCTTAGTGCTGCGTTCGACACTATAGATCATAAAATACTCTTAGATCGACTACAAAACTACACTGGTGTTCAGGGACAGGCATTAAGCTGGTTTAGATCATACTTATCAGACCGTTACCATTTCGTCTGTTTAAATGGGGAAAAATCGAAGATAACATCAGTAGACTATGGAGTGCCGCAAGGATCTGTCCTAGGCCCTCTGCTATTCTCAATATATATGCTGCCACTTGGTAATATTATAAGAAAACATGGAATTAATTTTCACTGTTATGCTGATGACACTCAATTATATATCTCATCACGACCAGATGAAAACACTAACTTATCTAACTTGACAGAGTGTCTAAAAGATATAAAATGCTGGATGACGTGTCATTTCCTGCTATTAAATTCAGATAAAACGGAGGTATTACTTATTGGTCCAAAAAACTACCCACAAAATCCCTTACAATACAACTTTAATTTAGAAGGATGTCCTGTTACTCTATCCACTACAGTAAAAGACCTGGGTGTTATACTAGACCGCAACTTGACTTTCGAAAATCATATTTCATATGTTACAAGAACAGCCTTTTTCCACCTTAGAAACATTGCTAAGCTACGTAACATGCTATCTGTTCCCTTTATCGAAAAAGGGAACTTCGAGATGCGTCGAACGACACGGTGGGAACGCCTCTTGCGTGATTGCGTCTGAAGCATCTATGCCAACTAGTCCAATGGAATGAGAGAATGAGCGTCACGGGCGGGTGACGTCATGAACCAGGAAAGGATAAGAGCACTTCCGCTGCTCGCCGGCATTTAGCTTCTGTTGCCTCAGCAAGCGATCTGTGTCAAACTGTCACTGTCTATTTATTGTTGTCTGTTACAATATTGTCGGAAACGTTATGGCGAAACAAATGTACAAACAGTGTGTTCCTCCCTGCCCGCGTTTATTTAAACGGGTGGGGACACACACAGCTTTGTGGCATTTTGTTTGAGAGTAAGAGCATGCTGAGTGCTAACATTGTGAAAGTGAAACTACCAGATTAGCATGCTCTGCTCTCGCCTGTCACTCTGTATGATAGTGGCAGGCTCGCGATTCTCACGGGATGCAGGACCCGCGTTTGCCGAGGCGGCGCGGAGAATGCATTCCTGGGGATCGCAAAAGGATCTTTTGGAGGGGTGGGAGAACGGTCCGAGGGCCTTTTCTTCTTCCTTGCCCGGAAGATCCAGCTCTATCTCCCCGGTGTTGGAAGCACGCTCTGCGGTTTCTTCCGCTCGGGGAGAGAGAGCCCTTTTTTCCTTCATTTCTTCCTCCGAGGAGGTTTGTGTTGAGAATATTGAAAGTGAAAGCAAGCACACACACTGTTGAATTAGATTCGCCATCTATTTTTCCAGTATATGATGAACTGGTGGAGGTTTTGTCCCGTGCTGTTAGTAAATTAAATATTTAATGGCCAGCTGAGAAAAAGGAACGCTCGTCCTAAGAAACTTGACGAGCGTTTTCTTATTTCTATCACATTATCTCCACCACGAGGCTTCCATTTTTTCCCTGATTTACACACTGAATATTTAAATTATGGAATAAACCGTATTTATCACTACTTTCAGCCCTCGTGTTAAATGTTTATTCAAGATTAGAGGGTTGAAAGATTACGGTTATGATATGATGCCCCAGGCTGAACAGAAATAAAAATAGGAAAATGCTATTTTTTCACCTGGTCCAGTATCATCATTTAAGTCTCTGCTTTGCTCATAAGCCTATACTAAAGAATCTCGCGTTTGCCGAGGCAGCGTGTAGGTTTAATGTTGTAATCAGAATCTAGCTCGGATCTCGCGTTTGCCGAGGCACCGCTTAGATTTCGAGTGTATTTTGCAAAAATAAGATTCTGTGGCTGGGATCTCGCGTTTGCCGAGGCAGCGCGTAGGTTTAAGCAGAACTACTTTGGTTTTATGGGTAAAGCTTTAACGGCAGCAGGTCAGCTGGAGAATGTTTATAGAAATCTATATTATAATGCTCCAGGCTTATCAGGCCGATCTGCTGGGGTTCTGGATATAGCGAAATTTGAGCCTTCGGGTCTCTTCGGCGACGCATTCCATGCGGTCGTTGTTAGGTGATAAAAGATATATATATATAAAAAAATATATATAATAAGGTTTCTCCCTCGCTGTGTCCAGCCCCCCTGGGGCTGCTGGGCGTGAGCAGCCCCAGCCGTCGAGTTCATCATATTATGTGCACAGAAAGAGAGTGCTGCGTCTCGTGTTCCTCCATGTAGATACTGGAGACAGACGCAACCCTCTCAACCGAAGTCGCCTAAGCCTAAGCCGGATCTGAGGACCGTTCTTCAGGCGAAGAAAGCTTTGGTTCAAAAAAAAAAAAAAAGGTCCTGATGCTTAGGCATCAGGCCTGTGAGGACAGCCCCGACCGAAGTAGAGTGGTGTACACCTCATTTCACGGTGCCCGTTCCATTTCGGGGTCCTCACGAGACCCTCCTGCCTACCCTGCCACCTCCGGTGCTTCAGGGCGCAGCGGTCTCCAGCGAGTCGCTGATGCTATGCTGCGGTACAGCATTGGTTTCGCGCCCTCTGAGGGGGGCTTTTGAGTAGTCAGGTCAGGTAGTTCCTGCCATTATGTTTCAGGCTCCAGATTTGGCTCCCTCAGTAACACCAGAGACCAGCCTCGAGGGGCTGGTTCCCTTAGTAAATTTTCTGGCAGCGTGGATGCTTCTGCCGAATATTTCTCATTGGGTCCTGCAGTTTGTAGAGAAGGGATACAGAATCCAGTTTGGCTCTCGTCCTCCTCATTACAGCGGGGTGCTGCCCACAGTGGTGCATCCCGAGCAGGCTCTGGTAATGGGACAAGAAGTAAAGGCCCTGTTAGCAAAGAAGCTATAGAACAGGTGTACTCACCCGTCAGAGAGTCGGGTTTTTACAGCCATTATTTCATTGTTCCAAAAAAGGATGGAGGGTTGCGTCCCTTTTAGATCTTCGCCTGTTTATTCGGTCAGTTCAGAAACTAAAGTTCAAGTTAGCTGACCCTCAAACTGATCGTGACCCAAATCAGATCCGAGGACTGGTTCGTCACGATAGATCTAAAGGATGCATACTTCCATATCTCCATCCTCCCTCAGCACAGGAAGTTCCTGAGGTTTTCTTTCAGGGGCAAAGAATACCAATATCGGGTTCTTCCTTTCGGCCTAGCTTTGTCGTCCCGCACGTTCACGAAATGCATGGATGCAGCTTTAGCCCCTCTCAGGCTTCAGGGCATACGCATTCTGAATTATATCGACTGGCTGATTCTAGCGGAATCAGAGCAGTTGGCGGTTCGGCACTGAGGTGTCGTTCTCGCTCATATAGAGATGTTGGGGTTGAGGCTCAATGCCAAGAAGAGTGTACTTTCTCCAGTACAGAGAACCACTTTCCTTGGTGTGGTATGGGATTTATTATCCTAACAGCCACAGAAGAGCTGAGGCTAGGCCAGTCACGCACTGTAAAACAGTTCGAGAGACTGTTGGGTCTACTGGCAGCAGCGTCCAACGGAATTCCTTTTGGCATGCTGTACATGAGACCTTTACAGTGCTGGCTCAGGACCAGAAGGTTCTCCCCGAGGGGAAACCCACTTTGCATATCAAGGCACGCGGCGATGCTTTCGTGCCTTAGTTATATGTAAATTCTGGTTCTTAACCCAGGGTCCGGTGTTGGGAGCTCTTTGCCATCGAGTAGTGATCTCGACAGATGCTTCTCTCACCGGCTGGGGAGCGGTAATGGAAGGCCGCTCGGTTCAGGGTCTGTGGAAAAGCCATCATCTTTCTTGGCACATAAATTGCCTGGAGATGATGGCCGTCTTCAATGCGTTGAGACATTTCCTTCCGGACCTAAGAGGCCATCATGTGCTCGTTCGAACAGACAACACACCAGTGGTCTCTTATCTGAACCGCCAGGGGGGTCTGCGCTCGCGTCCGCTTTGCAAACTGGCGCACCAGATCCTCCTGTGGTCTCTGGGGAAGGTACTCTCTCTGAGGGCAGTGTATATTCCTGGGGACCAGAATATAGGAGCAGACATCCTGTCGAGGCAGGAGCTGAGGCCAGGGGATTGGAGACTCCACCCCGAGGCGGTGGAGAAAATCTGGGAGGCATATGGTCAGGCAGAGGTGGATCTGTTCGCGTCTCAGAACACGACGCACTGTCCTCTCTGGTATTCTCTGACGCACCCAGCCCCCCTGGGGCTGGACGCCATGGTGCAGACGTGGCCGAGGCTACGTCTGTACGCCTTTCCCCCTGTTGCTCTGCTCCCAGGAGTTCTGGAGAGGGTCCGTCGGTATGGAATAAGCCTACTGCTAGTAGCACCACGCTGGCCAAGTCGGATCTGGTTTGCGGACCTGATCCTTCTGCTAGACGGGCCTCCATTGGAGATCCCTTTGAGGAGGGACCTTCTGTCTCAGGCCGGGGGCACAATATTTCACCCTCGGCCAGAGATATGGAATCTTTGGGTTTGGCCTCTGAGGGGGCCCAACTTATAGATAGTGGTCTTTCAGCTGAGGCTGTTGAGACCATCCTAAGCTCCAGAGCTCCAGCTACGAGGAAACTGTATGCGCTTAAATGGAGAGTTTTCTCCTTATGGTGACACCGACATCAGTGGGATCCGGTTAATTGTTCTGTCAACACAGTAATCGAGTTCCTGCAGGAGCGCTTTGTGTCAGGTCTATGTCCTTCCACACTAAAAGTTTACGTGGCAGCCATTGCGGCTTACCATACCATGGTGGGAGGTATATCTTTGGGTCGAGACCCCCTGATTACACGTTTCCTTCGTGGCACTTTGAGGCTGAGGCCTGCAATTCGCACTAAGGTGCCAGCTTGGGATTTGACTGTAGTTCTAGTAGGCCTGTCTAGGGCTCCATTCGAGCCCTTAGATTCGGTCTCAGAAAAGTTCCTTACTTTCAAGACTTCTTTCTGCTAGCTATTTCGTCCCTAAATAGAGTTGGTGACCTTCAGGCTCTTTCGGTCTCCCCCACCTGCCTTGAATTTGCACCGGGGATGGTCAAGGCGTTCCTATATCCAAAACAGGGATACGTCCCTAAGGTTCCAACCTTGACTCCGAGGCCTATTGTGCTGCAGGCTTTCTGTCCTCCTTTTGCAACTGCGGACCAGGAAAGACTGCACCTCTTGTGTCCAGTGCGAGCATTGGACACGTATGTACGTCGGACATCCTCAATCAGGAAGTCCGACCAATTACTGATTTGCTTTGGATCACCTAAGAAAGGTCTTCCTGCTTCCAAACAGACAGTCAGTAAGTGGATAGTCGAGGCTATTTCACTGGCATACGAGTACTCGGGCCAGCCTTGTCCTTTGGTGGTCCGAGCTCACTCGACCAGGAGTATGGCGGCTTCTAAAGCCATATTGCAGGGGGTATCTCTTCAAGATGTTTGTGATGCGGCGGGCTGGTCCTCTCCGCTCACATTCGTGAGATTTTACAGTTTGGACCTGGATGCTGCCCCAGGTTCTCAGGTGCTGAGTGCTTAAATCAACAGACTGACACTCAGGTACTTGTAATTATGGCGGGTTGGGTATTCTCGTTCCCACCGTGTCGTTCGACGCATCTCGAAGTTCCCTTTTTCGATAAAGGGAACGTCTCAGGTTACTATTGTAACCATAGTTCCCTGAGAAACAGGGAACGAGACGATGCGTCCCCCTGCCATACTTCCTGCGTCCCTGCGATCGGCTTGCTTCGGCAACTGTCGAAGCTAAATGCCGGCGAGCAGCGGAAGTGCTCTTATCCTTTCCTGGTTCATGACGTCACCCGCCCGTGACGCTCATTCTCTCATTCCATTGGACTAGTTGGCATAGATGCTTCAGACGCAATCACGCAAGAGGCGTTCCCACCGTGTCGTTCGACGCATCGTCTCGTTCCCTGTTTCTCAGGGAACTATGGTTACAATAGTAACCTGAGACGTTTCAGATGCAGAAAAGTTAGTTCATGCATTCATGACCTCGAGACTAGATTACTGTAATGCTTTATTAGCTGGTTGTCCTGCATCCTCAATAAACAAACTACAGTTAGTGCAAAATGCAGCCGCTAGAGTTCTTACTAGATCAAGAAAATATGATCATATAACACCAATTTTATCATCTCTACACTGGTTACCTATTAAGTTCCGTATCAATTACAAAGTATTACTATTGACTTATAAAGCTCTAAATGGTTTAGCTCCTGTGTATTTAACAGACCTTCTATCGCCCTACAATCCATCGCGCTCTTTAAGATCACTAAATTCGAGGCTTCTGGTCGTTCCTAGGATATCTAAGTCTACTAAAGGAGGGAGGGCGTTCTCACATTTATCTCCTAAACTCTGGAATAGCCTTCCTGATATTGTTCGAGACTCAGACTCGCTGTCCCAGTTTAAAACTAGATTAAAGACGCATCTCTTTAACCAAGCATTCACTTAATGCTTACCTTTTATACTACTTCTGAATCAGTTCGAATGCATTAACATTATGAACATCAGCTATGCTAATTATTTCCCATCTGTCTTTCTGCTGTTATCTCGGGACGCTAGTCCCGAGGTAAATAGCGTTCGTCAGCTCCAGTTTGTATCCAGCCTCTCACGGAGACTTCAGATGCCCCAACACCTGTGATGAGACGACTAACGCCTGTGGAGAGACGACTCGACGCCTGTGAAGAGACGACTAAACACCGGCGATATGTTATGCCTAAATTTAAACATGATTAACTAACTGTATTTTTCTTTGTACATTTCTGAAATGCACTTTCTGTAAAGCTGCTTTGAGACAATGTGTATTGTGAAAAGCGCTATACAAATAAACTTGAATTGAATTAAATTGAATTGAATTTCATGACTGTAGATGGGCTTATATCTCTATATGGAGTAACTGATGTTCCGCTGGGTCCTAAAGCCAGTTTTCCTTCAGTGTACATTTACATACACATGTAGACATTATAAAATAAATTTTTTTGGTAAAGTTTTAGCATTTTTAGTTTGAATTTTGAGCATTTTTAGGCTTTTCTATGTGTACTGAAGCATTCCTCGCATTCCATTCATTCCTGACCTGAGGGGGTCAAACTGACCGAGAGGGAAGGATTTATTACTTTTTTAAATTTCCACATCAAAACTCCTCGAATCTATTACATGTGCGTATTCGTGGTTCAAGTGTGACAAAAGTTCTGGAGTCTTGGACTCCTCTGATGAACACTCAATTTTGAAAATGACCCGAGGGAAGGATGAGGGTTAAACTGGTTTCTAGGGTGTTGCTAGGCAGCCATGATGGTGTTCTGAGTCCAGCACTACTAATAACAACGACCAACTAGATTCTGTAGATGTCTGAGAGTAAATACTCATTCATGCGGCTCTTTGTGCGATTGTTGCCCACATGCTGCATTCAGACCATATAAATAAATCTGCCATTCTTCGGCAGATGGAGATACTACGGCACGCTGACGTCACACACACACAAACACACACACACACACACACACACACACACACACACACACACACACACACACACACACACACACACACACACACACACACACACACACACACACACCAGCTGCTCCCGCCTCATAATAAATGTGTTTCATTTTGGCTTGTGTAATAAAATAAGCATTAGCTAAACATGGTAAAGCTGCATCATTGATCTGAGCAATCAGGAGCCGATCACATGACGCTAATTTCACACTGAATTCACCTCACAGACTCACACCGCATCATAACTGTGTTTACCTTCATCACAAACATAAAAAACAACTACTGTATAATACACAAACAAATTATTATCAACAGTGTTGTTATTGCTAAATTAAAATATGCTATTTGTTTCATTAAAATAAAGATGAAAACTTTATAATGAATGAAAGCATATATTTAAAAAAAAAAATAGAATTACATAGAAATTTAGAAATGTTATCTTGGCATTGATGTACTAAAGCTACTAAAAATTTTCATTAAAAACGCATGTAATTATTCAGCTTTTTTCCCTTGCATGCTAACGACAGTAAGTGGCGTTACGTCTTCTTCAGGTAACAGTGAGTTTGCTGTAACACACACTCGTCTCGTCTGTAATCTGCACAAATAAAATCCCCCTAAAGGTCAGACATGCCGGTCAGGCCGAGCAGAACATTTCTGAGGTCCATCTGAACGTGTTCGACATAATTACCCCACCTGCTCATCTCTCTCTCTCTCTCTCTCTCCTCTCTCTCTCTCTCTCTCTCTCTCTCTCTCTCTCTCTCTCTCTCTCTCTCTCTCTCCTCCTCTCTCTCTCTCTTCAGCCATCTCTCTCCCTCTCTGCTACCTAAGCGCGCGCGGATCAGACGGCGGCTGCATAAATTACTCATCAACATTAGCATCAGGCGTTGTGTGGCACCAGTGCCAACTGCTCTCGGAGCGGCCATTAAAGGTCATGTTTTGATGCTGAATGCCACACAGACACCTTGGCTCCCGCGAGGAGTTCCCCAGGTGCACAGGAAAGGTTAGAAATTACCTTCCATCTCGCGGCTGCTGCCCAAGGAAATAATTAGAGGGGTTTTAGGAGCGCGAGGACGTGTGTGTCAGGGCTAATGGCCACAGCGAGAGCCGGACGAGCCCGAGTGACGACGGGATGCATGAGACAAACACACACACACACACACACACACACACACACATACACACACACACACACACACACACACACACACACACACACACACACACACACACACACACACACACACACACACACACACACACTCCTGTTACACCAGTCACTCTCCTATCAGAGCTAAATCAATCAAATGTAGGGATGCACCAATATGAACATTTTGGTTGATACCGATAACCGATACTTCTTCCTTTTATTTGAAAACCGATAACCGATATATTGTAACACTTTACAGTAAGGTTCATTAGTTAACATTAGTTAATGTATTTACCAACATGAACTAACAATGAGCAATACATTTGTTACGGTATTTATTCATCTTTGTTAATGTTAGTTACTAAAAACACAGCTGTTCATGTTAGTTAATTTTAGTTCACAGTGCATTACTGTCGGGGACTTTTTGGCTTTACCAAACGCCAGGCAAAGCGGTGCTCCTGAGACTGGCGACCCTGAGTCCTGAGATGGGCATAGACCAACGCTGCTTTTGCGTCATCGAAGGGTTACGCCCCTTTTTGGGGGAAAACAAACGGATTCCCCTGAGAACAGAACTCGCTGCAAAGTTTCTTGATAGCAAAAATGGCACAAACATACACACTCTCTTTGCCGGCCGAGGACCGTGAGCGGTGTTTAAAAAAGCTACTGGATCCGGGGTTACAGAGGTGTCCCTTTGAAATGGTCGAAAACTGGATTAATGACCCAACGCAGTGGCCAAATATGGACTATTCAGACATCTAAGTTACCAGTAAGTAGCCTATTTTTTTGTCATTAACACACTCACAGTATGACAAACTAGACGATGAGGCCATGTCACTTGGATCATACTAACTTGATTTAAGCTATTGACATAGTTTTAGATGTCTGAATAGTCCATATTTGGCCACTGCGTGGGGTCATTAATTGTATCACACATTGTATCAACGTTTGCAGTGCGTGTGTGTGTGTGTGTTCACTACTCACTACTCTGCTCCTAATGTGTGTGCACTAACTTGGATGGGTTAAATGCAGAGGTCAAATTCCAAGTATGGGTAACCATAGTGCATCTGCCTTCACCTTTCCCCCAGTGAGCCTTCTCGCACAGAAGTTGTGCAAGATCAGGGAGGACGGGGAGCAGGTCCTCATGGTCGCGTCCTATTGGCCAAGCCAGACTTTGTACTCCTCGCGACAGGCGAGGGGGCACCCTATGACACCCACGTCCCGATCTTTTGAACCTGCACGTGTGTGTCCTGTACGGGACACGGGAGGTTTAAGTACTTTGCCACCTCAGGTAACTACTATCACCTCGGCTAGGGCCCTCTCCACCCGACACGCCTATGCTCTAAACCTCTGCATCACCCTGATTCGGTTGACTCTAAGCCAGTAGGGAAGCACGGAGCTAGCCGAGGAGCTAGGAGCTAGCCGATACTCTCTTGGGATCTGCACTGCAGAGAATTCCCTTTGAGCCGTTGCTCTCAGTGGAGCTTAAGTTCCTCTCTTTGCAAACACTGCTCCTGACGGCTCTGGCCTCAGTTAAGAGATGAAGCTGCCTGGAATAACTCTCGGCCGTACGCATACTATGCAAGTTGAGTTACGCCACAAGAGTAACCAGTGTGACGTAGATGTAGGAGTGTCATAAGCTTAGATGCCTCTCTCAGCTTAGAAATTTGCTGTTTTACACTGGAAAAATATTTCACTGTTTTACTGTATTTTTGATCAAATAAATGCAGCCTTGGTGAGCAGAAGAGTTTTCTTTTAAAAATATTAAAAATCTTACTGATCAAAAACTTTGGACTGGTAGTGTACATTTATCTGTATTTCACAAGCCTCACAGATGTCCACTGAAGTGCCTTACTGTAAACGATTTAATGTTTCTTGATAGGATGCTGATGATAAAGCTGAACCCCTAGTGGAGCAGGAGTGCTTCTTTAATTGGGAGAGAAACACACATAATGCTGCTTATTTGTCATCCAGCGGGAAGCGAAGACACACTGATGTATTCCAGGGCGGAAAATGTCAGAAATCCTGACACGGTTCCACATGGCCTAACTAAAGGTCCCGCTCTCTCTCTCTCTCTCTCCTCTCTCTCTCTCTCTCTCTCTCTCTCTCTCTCTCCTCTCTCTCTCTCTCTCTCTCTCTCTCTCTCTCTCTCTCTCTCTCCTCTCTCTCTCTCTCTCTCTCTCTCTCTCTCTCTCTCTCTCTCTCTCTCTTCAGCCATCTCTCTCTCTCTCTCTCTCTCTCTCTCTCTCTCTCTCTCTCTCTCTCTCTCTCTCTCTCTCTCTCTCTCTCTTTAAGGCATTTAGTAGGTCTAGGACCTCAGTTGAATTTAAGTTCTATAAAGAGATGCAGATGGACAGTGGTGTTTTAATTAGGTTTTTGTACTTTTTTTGAGGGGAATTCATTTAAAAAAATTTGCTCTGTTGATTGTTTTTGTGATAATGATTTGATGATGCAATTTTTTTACTGATTTAATACAGTTTTTTCTCAATTGCTAAAACACTAAACCCTATTGTCTGAACCAAATGCTCAGTTGCCTGAACCCTCTGATTGAATCAATCACTCTTTTGGCAAAACCATAAGCACTTTTCACCTGTTCAGACACAACTTGCCAACACATTTTCATTGTGATGCACCCGTGCTGCCTAATGGTGAGCACTGGTGACAAAAGTCAAACACAATTACAGTTTTTTCCAATTGCTAACACACTAAAATGACATGGACAGCTCAATTATTTAAACTGACACACAGAGAGCAAAACCTCTTCTCAAGTTTCCAAAACTCTAAACACATTTTCTGCTTTACACACATTTTGCAATTCAAAATGGCACTTTTTTAAATGCACTGAACACGGTTCTCTGCATAAGACACAACAATCTGACATAAAGTCACATGTTTGCCATTTCAAAACACTGCCATTTAAAATGACAATACATGAGCTAATTGTTTAATACATGTGACAGCTGGCCAAACACTTCACTGGTTAATGGTTAACACTTCAATCAGGATGTAAGCACTATGAAAAGACCACAGGTGAGCACCTTTTTTTTTACAACAACAATGGAAGACGAGGAAGAGGAAGAGGGGGAGGAAGAGAAAGAGGAGAAAGAGGAAAAGTAAGAAGAGGAAGAGGAGGAGGAGGAAGAGAAAGAGGAAAAGAAGAGGAAGAGTAGGAGCCCCTAGAAGAGTTATTTTCAGCATGGCGGTGGAAGGTATAGGACCGGCAGCCCTGTGTGCGCATGCCTCTTGTGCAGGCCATGGAAGAGGCATGAGGAGAGTGATGTGTGTGTGATTCAGGGATGGATGTGTGTGTGATTCAGTGATGGATGTGTGTGTGATTCAGGGATGGATGTGTGTGTGATTCAGGGATGGATGTGTGTGTGATTCAGGGATGGATGTGTGTGTGATTCAGGGATGGATGTGTGTGTGATTCAGGGATGGATAAGGCACTCAATGCGCTTCTTCCCTCGATGTCTGGCAAGGGAAGAAATTGCCTGTGATGTGGCCTGACCCAACTGTCCGGCAAGTTTACTGTTTTTTGTGAGCATATTTTTGTTCAGGCCAATGTAAATATATATGCTGTGCATATGTTGCACTGACTTGTTTGGTGAAAAATAAAACAATAAATGTTTCAACAGCATGTGTGTGTATCTGCAAATATTTCTGTCATGTGAACAATCTGAAGAATTTTTTACAATTTGAACTATTTTAGTATTATAGCAAAGCATACAAAAGATGAGAGTGCTTTTCATAATGCCCAACAGTGTGTAGTTGGTTAGACAAAAATCTGGTAATATAAATGAAGTGTGTACCATTTCGTGCAAAAGTTTGATTTTGATAATGCAATATGTAGTTTTGGTTGCAGTGCTTCATTTTGCAGGAGATATGAGGTATTTTGCAGTTTGGGTGTGTGGTTTTGTGAATTGTGTTAAGTATTTTGATAAAACCACACTAGTTTGCAAAATTGTGTGTTAGCAATTGGAAAAAACTGTAAAGCACATGTGTCACCACTTGAACACAACAACTCAAAATTGATCACACTTGTGGCTAATGATGTGAGGGAACATGTACAGTAAGCCAGTTCAGAGAACAATGGTTTGTGAGGCCCTACAATGGATATAAATCTGAGAGGAAGAGTTTGAGAGGAGGTCGAGGTGGTCGAGGTGGTCAGCGAAGACAAAGAACAGTAATATCTGATGAACTCAGAGCTACTGTGATTGACCATGTTCTTGTCCATGGTATGAGCATGAGGGAGGCTGGACAAAGGGTACAACCAAACATCAGTAGACTCACTGTGTCCACCATAATCCGAAGATTTAGAGAAGAGAACAGGTAATAACCTTTTTTTGACATTATAGTACAGTATGTAAATGTTGACAGCAATTACTGTATGACATACTATATATTGTACCACAGTATACTGTAAGTAAATATATGTTTCAGTATATCACTGTACCAAATTACTGTAGTATTGTAATGGAGGGTTGGTCTAACTGTTTGTAGGCCTAGTATTCCATGTATATTTTTGTACTTTATTTTTACATGGGCTTACTGTACACAAGTGGCAAACGCATAAGATTTCTGTTTGTTTTTACAAGTGCTAAATGCACAGGTTTTTTTGATTTGCAACATGCATTGAGCCTACAGTGAACAATATAGATTTATTTCTCCAGCTTCATGTCCTGAGCATTGTGTTTTCTATTTTTCTACGTAGTGTTTAGTGACTGTTCAGTAGTGTTTTTAATTTTGATTGACTCGGGCACGATTTGACAACATAGTTCAGTTTTGAGCGCAGATTGAACTGTTTTGAGGTGAAAGTTTGGTTTTGCAAGAAGAGTCTGAGGTTTTGTGAATGTAGCTTGAAAATTGGGTTTTGTGTTCACAGTTTAGAGAAAAGGAAAGCAGCTTTCAAGAAATGTGTCTTAGCAATCGAGAAAAACTGTAAAAGTATGGGTTAAAAAAAATCTCAGTCTTAAATCTTTTTTAAAAAAGTTTACAGTTTGTACATGTTTTGAAATTATATGATTTGACAGTGTTTTGATTTTGATTTGGGTATTTGAAATGAATTTGTACTCTCTTATGAACTGATTGTGTTAATTTTGGATAGGCCTAATTGTAATAAATGTGTGTTGAAATGAAAAAAATCTCTCTCTCTCTCTCTCTCTCTCTCTCTCTCTCCTCTCTCTCTCTCTCTCTCTCTCTCTCTCTCTCTCTCTCTCTCTCTCTCTCTCTCTCTCTCTCTCTCTCTCTCTCTCTCTCTCTCTCTCTCTCTTCGGAAAAAACATGAGTCATTTCCCTGAGAGCGCGCATCCGCTGCGAGACAGCCGCGTGTCAGAGGTTGAAGCAGGTGCGCGCACACACACCAACACACACACACACACACACACACGCTCCCTAAGGTGCTAAGTGTTAGGAGAAGACGACACAGAAACAATGGCTCTAAAATAGCATTGGCAGTCAGCGCTAAACACACACACACACACCCCGTAAAGATGTACTTAACTCCGCGCGCCGGGGATTGTGCCATTTATATTAGCAGCGCCCCATCCTGCTCGCTAATGGCAGGGTTATTAACATAACAAACTTAAACGCTGGATGTAAATAATACGGTTTCAGGATGCGCGCGCTCAGCTGACAGTATTTAGGCACGAGCTCAACATCTGTTTATGAACACTGGCTCTAATGATATCACTCGTGTCATTAAGGGTGGCGCGCGCGCAGGTGCACGAGAGAGAGAGCAAAACGCCAAGCGCACAAACCCATCATTAGCACAATTTTCCCCGCGCACAGATCGGCAGGCCTGTGATTTGAATCTGCGGATCACCTGTAATAGTAGTTTTTTATCGTGCATCTGATTCCATACATTTAGCGGGTAAACAGCCTGAAAGCGCGTTTGTCTCGCCAGCTGCAGCCGGAACTCTTTTCTACCGCTGATGCTGATGCTTTTTAGACTTAGAGAGACACAGAAACCCTGCCTATCATATTCCCTGCTTCCTCGACACGCTCGTAATTACGTTAATTATTGATTTTTTCTGTGCGGAACAATGCGAAGGAACCCCGGTTTCTCCGCGCGCGCAGGTTTAACGCGCGCGTAATTAACAGGGCGTGTCTTTATGATGTTCATTTTTCTCTGGGATGCAAACAAATTAAACTATTTTGACAATATGGCAAGATTCCTCCAAGACTGGACACATGAGTGAATCCCTGGAACACAAGGCTGCATTTATTTGATCAAAAATACAGTAAAACAGTGAAATATTATTCCAGTGTAAATCAGCTGTTTTCTATGTGAATATATAGTAAAGTGTAATTTATTCCTGTGATCAAAGCTGATTTTCAGCATCATTACTTCAGTCTTCAGTGTCATGTGATCCTTCAGAAATCACTATAATATGAGGATTTGATGCTCAAGAAATATTTATGATTATCAGTGTTAAAACAGTAAAAACAGTGCTGCTTCAGTCATACATTTTATTTTTAAAGGATTAGTTCACTCCATAATTAAAATGTCCTGATAATTTAATTTACTCTCCCCACGTCATCCAAGATGTTCATGCCTTTCTTTATTCAGTCGAAAAACCAAACCACTGGTAATTTTATTTAAAAAAAAAACATTTATAGCATTTAGCGTTTGTGGCTTAGCTTAATTGGTTAACATTACATTAAACTGTCAGGTGGCTGGTTTTGACATTGGCTGTCATGAAGCCATTATAACTTTTTAATGACAAATTCAATTTGTACCACTGTAGTTGAGGTCACGAAAAATATTAATGACAAAGTTATAATGCCTCATGACAGCCAATGTCAAAACCTTAACATGACAGTTTAATGTAATGTTAACCAATTAAGCTAAGTGGATAATTAATCTGCTATGTCATGTTTATGACAGGTTGTGTTGTCTTAGTAATGTCAAGTTGTCATGACAAAGACACTGACAGGTTATGATGTATTGGTTTATGTCAAGTTGTCATAACAAAGTTATCTCAAACAATGTCATATTTGCATTAAAAATGTTAACCGAATGACACTTAATGACAGTTGTCATAAACATGCATAAAACCTCCTTCATATTCATAACATGTGTCATGTCATGGTTATGAAGGTGTTATGTCAGTCTTATGCACACCCCTTCAAGTAAAGTGTTACCGAAACATCTTCAAAAACCTTAATTTCAATCGACAGAAGAAAGAAAGACATGAACATCTTGGATGACGTGTGGGAGAGTAAATTATCAGGAAATTTTTATTCTGAAGTGAACTAATCCTGAATAGAAAGCTCAAAAGTACAGCTTTTTACTTGAACTAGAATATTTTGTAACATTACATTAGAAATGTTTTTACTGTCACTTTTGATCAATTTAATGCGTCTTTGATCAATAACAGTATTAACTCTTCATACGGTAGCGTATGAAACTTCCAAACTCGTAACCCAGAAGTATTTCATGGCAGCTTGTGATTGGAAACCTACACGGTTTTGTTTTGTTGAGAGTTTCCACAGAGGAAATATCCATCAACAGAGTTTGTGGAGTGTGTGGAGCCGAAGAGCTTGATGTGCGACTGTGGCTTCAGGGTTATTGAGGAACTTCTTCTCTGTATTTTTCTTTCCTCCCTCGACAGACTCAATCTCCTGGCAGAACTTCTCTGATGGCGTTCTGGCTTTTCTATGCGAGCCACAAACTCAGATTTTCCAGTCCGGGACTCTGGTAATGGCCAGACGTTAGCGGTCCGTGAGCGCTCCCGCCCGCGGCTAATGAAACCCCATGATGATCGAGACACAGACATTAGCATTAGCATTAGATCCCGCGACCTCTTTCTGCCCAACAACACCATCTATTAGCGTCCTCGACCTCCAGAGTCTCTATTAACACACAATGACGGACCGATGTCACGGGCGCTGACGCTCTGATCTGATGATCATGATTCACTTTATTTTATAAAGCGCCTTTAAAAGCAGCTTCTTAAACGATGTACACAATATAAAAATACAGTTTTAAAAGTAAAAATGAAAAAAAAAAAGAATGGTAACACTTGAAAGTGAACTAAGAAGAAACAATACTTGTAATCTTAGTTAATATGTATTTCAGCATTTACTAATACGTTATTCAAATCAAAGGTTGTATTTGTTAACATTAGTTAATGCACTGTGAACTAACATGAACAACTGTATTTTTATTAGCTAACATTAACAAAGATTAATAAACACATTAACAAATGTATTGCTCATTGTTAGTTCATGTTAGTTAATACATTAACTAATGAACCTTGTTGTAAAGTGTTACCAAAAAAAAAAACAATAATTATAAACATCAACAAACAGATTTTAAAGGAGTTTAAAGAAATGTCTTAAGTTGAATTTTAAAATGGCGCCGGCCTGGTCTCGACTCGTCAGTTTCTCAGTGTCTCTTAGTGTTTCTCAGTGTTTCTCAGTGTCTCTCAGTGTCTCGACTCATCAGTGTCTCAGTGTTTCTCAGTGTCTCGACTTGTCTGTGTCTCATGTCTCAGTGTCTCGACTCTCAGTGTCTCAGTGTTTCTCAGTGTTTCTCAGTGTCTCTCAGTGTCTCGACTCATCAGTGTCTCAGTGTTTCTCAGTGTCTCAGTGTCTCAGTGTCTCTTAGTGTTTCTCAGTGTCTCGTGTCTCAGTGTCTTGACTCGTCTGTGTCTCAGTGTCTCAGTGTCTCGACTCGTCAGTGTCTCAGTTGTTTCTCTAGTGTCTCACAGTGTCTCGACTCGTCTGTGTCTCAGTGTCTCGACTCGTCTGTGTCTCAGTGTTTCTCAGTGTCTCGACTCGTCTGTGTTTCAGTGTCTCGACTCATCTGTGTGTCAGTGTTTCTCAGTGTCTCTCAGTGTCTCGACTCATCTGTGTCTCAGTGTTTCTCAGTGTCTCTCAGTGTCTCGACTCATCTGTGTCTCAGTGTCTCTGTGTTTCTCAGTGTCTCAGTGTTTCTCGGTGTCTCTACTCATGTGTCTCAGTGTTTCTCAGTGTCTCGACTCATCTGTGTCTCAGTGTTTCTCAGTGTCTCGACTTGTCTGTGTCTCAGTGTTTCTCAGTGTCTCTCGGTGTCTCGACTCGTCTGTGTCTCAGTGTCTCTCAGTATCTCGACTCGTCTGTGTCTCAGTGTTTCTCAGTGTCTCGACTCGTCTGTGTCTCAGTGTCTCTCAGTGTCTCTGTGTCTCAGTGTTTCTCAGTGTCACTCATCTGTGTCTGAGTGTCTCAGTGTTTCTCAGTGTCTCGACTCGTCTGTGTCTCAGTGTCTCAGTGTTTCTCAGTGTTTCTCAGTGTCTCGACTTGTCTGTGTCTCAGTGTCTCTGTGTCTCTGTGTCTCGACTCGTCTGTGTCTGTCTGTGTCTCAGTGTCTCTCAGTGTCTCGACTCATCTGTCTCTCTGTGTCTCAGTGTTTCTCAGTGTCTCTGTGTCTCGACTCGTCTGTGTCTCAGTGTCTCTCAGTGTTTCTCAGTGTCTCGACTAATCTGTGTCTGTGTCTCAGTGTCTCTCAGTGTCTCGACTCATCTGTATCTTAATGTCTCAGTGTTTCTCAGTGTCTCTCGGTGTCTCGACTCATCTGTCTCTCAGTGTTTCTCAGTGTCGCAGTGTTTCTCAGTGTCTCGAATCGTCTGTGTCTCAGTGTCTCTCAGTGTTTCTCAGTGTCTCAGTGTCTCAGAGTCTCGACTCGTCTGTCTCAGTGTCTCACTGTTTCTCAGTGTCTCAGTGTCTCTTTGTCTCTCAGTGGCTCAGTGTCTCTGTGTTTCTCAGTGTTTCTCAGTGTCTCAGTGTTTCTCAGTGTCTCTGTGTCTCAGTGTTTCTCAGTGTCTCTCAGTTTTTTTCAGTGTCTCTGTGTCTCTCAGTGTTTCTCAGTGTTTCTCAGTGTCTCAGTGTTTCTCAGTGTATCTGTGTCTCTCAGTGTTTCTCAGTGTCTCAGTGTCTCTGTGTCTCTCAGTGTTTCTTAGTGTCTCTGTGTCTCAGTGTCTCTCAGTGTTTCTCAGTGTCTCTCAGTGTTTCTCAGTGTTTCTCAGTGTCTCAGTGTCTCTGTGTCTCTCAGTGTCTCTGTGTTTCTCAGTGTCTCTCAGTTTTTTTCAGTGTCTCTGTGTCTCTCAGTGTTTATCAGTGTCACTGTGTCTGTGTCTCTCAGTGTTTCTGAGTGTATCAGTGTTTATCAGTGTCTCTGTGTTTCTCAGTGTTTCTGAGTGTCTCAGTGTCTCTCAGTGATCTGTGTCTCTCAGTGTTCTCAGTGTCTCTGTGTCTCAGTGTCTCTCAGTGTTTCTCGGTGTCTCTGTGTCTCAGTATCTTTCAGTGTCTCTGTGTCTCGACTCGTCTGTGTCTCAGTGTTTCTCAGTGTCTCTCAGTGTCTCAGTGTCTCGACTTGTCTGTGTCTCAGTGTCTCAGTGTCTCTGTGTCTTAGTGTCTCGACTCGTCTGTGTCTCAGTGTTTCTCAGTGTTTCTCAGTGTCTCGACTCGTCTGTGTCTGTCTGTGTTTCAGTGTCTCTCAGTGTCTCGACTCATCTGTCTCTCTGTGTCTCAGTGTTTCTCAGTGTCTCGACTCGTCTGTGTCTCAGTGTCTCTTAGTGTCTCTCAGTGTCTCGACTCATCTGTATCTTAATGTCTCAGTGTTTCTCAGTGTCTCTTAGTGTCTCGACTCATCTGTCTCTCAGTGTTTCTCAGTGTTTCTCAGTGTCTCGAATCGTCTGTGTCTCAGTGTCTCTCAGTGTTTCTCAGTGTCTCGACTAATCTGTGTCTGTGTCTCAGTGTCTCTCAGTGTCTCGACTCATCTGTATCTTAATGTCTCAGTGTTTCTCAGTGTCTCTCAGTGTCTCGACTCATCTGTCTCTCAGTGTTTCTCAGTGTCTCAGTGTTTCTCAGTGTCTCGAATCGTCTGTGTCTCAGTGTCTCTCAGTGTTTCTCAGTGTCTCTGTGTCTCAGTGTCTCGACTCGTCTGTCTCAGTGTCTCAGTGTTTCTCAGTGTGTCTGTGTCTCTCAGTGTCTCTCAGTGTCTCTGTGTCTCTGTGTCGCATTGTACAGAAGTATTGTGAAAGTGATGAATATAAAATGGTTAAAGAATAGAAGTGATACTGTATGGAGAGACACATTAGGGATTACTGAAACAACAAAACCAGTGTGGAGGATTCTATACAAACCTCCCTTACCTAAAAGAGTTGGTGATCTTCAGTGGAGGATACTCCATGGGGCGATAGCAGTTAACTCTTTTGTGGCAATGTTGAACCCAAATGTAAGTGAAAATTGCCCCTTTTGCAATGAAAGGGAGACTGTGTTTGATTGTTTCATGTTTTGTAGCAGACTTTTTGTAGCATGTTTTGTTTAGCCTTTTAGAGATTCTTTTTGAATCTTTTGAGGTATGTTTTACAAAGCAGGATTTTATTCTTGGTTGTATGTATACTATTAAGGAAAGATACAAATGTCAATTGCTTAATTTTATTGTTGGTATTGCGAAATTAGCCATTTATATAACTAGGAGAAATAAAATTGAACAGAAAGGAGAACAAGAACTTAAATCAGCTTTTAAAAAAATGGTAAAATCAAGACTTGTAATCGATTTTAATTTTTATAAACTAATGAGTTCATTGAATATTTTTGAAATTGAGTGGTGCTGTGATGATGTGCTGTGTTCATTAGTTGATAATGAACTGGTTATTTCAGAAGTGTTGATGTAAGTTAAAAAAAGTAATTTTTTTAGAGTGAAAAATATGTGACTTGTTTTTGTGAATAATTTTTATAGTCATATTTTTGTAATAAAAAGGATTGTCAAATTCCATTCTCAGTATCTCAGTGTTTCTCAGTGTCTCTGTGTCTCTGTGTTACTCAGCGTCTCAGTGTTTCTCAGTGTCTCTGTGTCTCTGTGTTTCTTAGCGTCTCAGTGTTTCTCAGTCTCTCAGTGTTTCTCAGTGTCTCTGTGTCTCAGTGTCTCTGTGTCTCAGTATCTCAGTGTTTCTCAGTATCTCTGTGTCTCAGTGTCTCTGTGTCTCAGTGTTTCTCAGTGTCTCTGTGTCTCAGTATCTCAGTGTTTCTCAGTATCTCTGTGTCTCAGTATCTCAGTGTTTCTCAGTCTCTGTGTCTCAGTGTCTCTGTGTCTCAGTGTCTCAGTGTTTCTCAGTGTCTCTGTGTCTCAGTATCTCAGTGTTTCTCAGTGTCTCTGTGTCTCAGTGTCTCTGTGTCTCTGTGTCTCAGTGTCTCAGTGTTTCTCTGTGTCTCAGTGTCTCAGTATCTCAGTGTTTCTCAGTGTCTCTGTGTCTCAGTGTCTCTGTGTCTCAGTGTCTCAGTGTTTCTCAGTGTCTCTGTGTCTCAGTGTCTCTGTGTTCAGTGTCTCTGTGTCTCAGTGCCCTCAGTGTCTCAGTGTTTCTCAGTGTCTCAGTGTCTCTGTGTCTCAGTATCTCAGTGTTTCTCAGTATCTCTGTGTCTCAGTGTCTCTGTGTCTCTGTGTCTCTGTCTCAGTGTCTCAGTGTCTCAGTGTTTCTCTGTGTCTCAGTGTCTCAGTATCTCAGTGTTTCTCAGTGTCTCAGTGTTTCTCAGTGTCTCTGTGTCTCAGTGTCTCTGTGTCTCTGTGTCTCAGTGTGTCTGTGTCTCAGTGTCTCAGTGTCTCAGTGTTTCTCGTGTCTCGGTGTCTCTGTGTCTCAGTGTCTCTGTGTCTCAGTGTCTCTGTGTCTCTGTGTCTCAGTGTGTCTGTGTCTCTGTGTCTCTGCTGTCTCGTGTCTTCTCTGTGTCTCAGTGTCTCAGTTTTTCTCTGTGTCTCAGTGTCTCAGTATCTCAGTGTTTCTCAGTGTCTCAGTGTTTCTCAGTGTCTCATGTTCTCATGTCTCTGTGTCTCAGTGTCTCTGTGTCTCTGTGTCTCAGTGTCTCTGTGTCTCAGTGTCTCTGTGTCTCATGTGTCTGTGTCTCAGTGTCTCAGTGTCTCTGTGTCTCAGTGTCTCAGTGTCTCAGTGTTCTCTGTGTCTCAGTGTCTCAGTATCTCAGTGTTCTCAGTGTCTCAGTGTTCTCAGTGTCTCTGTGTCTCAGTGTCTCTGTGTCTCAGTGTCTCTGTGTCTCTGTGTCTCAGTGTCTCTGTGTCTCAGTGTTCTGTGTCTCAGTGTCTCAGTGTCTCAGTGTCTCTGTGTCTCGTGTCTCAGTGTCTCAGTGTCTCGTGTCTCTGTGTCTCAGTGTCTCAGTGTCTCAGTGTTTCTCGTGTCTCTGTGTCTCAGTATCTCAGTGTTTCTCAGTGTCTCTGTGTCTCAGTGTCTCTGTGTCTCAGTGTCTCTGTGTCTCAGTGTTTCTCAGTGTTTCTCAGTGTCTCTGTGTCTCAGTGTCTCTGGTCTCAGTATCTCAGTGTTTCTCAGTATATCTGTGTCTCAGTGTCTCTGTGTCTCAGTGTCTCAGTGTCTCAGTGTTTCTCTGTGTCTCAGTGTCTCAGTATCTCAGTGTTTCTATGTCTCAGTGTTCTCAGTGTCTCTGTGTCTCAGTCTCCTGTGTCTCAGTGTCTCAGTATCTCAGTGTTTCTCATGTCTCAGTGTCTCTGTGTCTCAGTGTCTCAGTGTCTCTGTGTCTCAGTATCTCAGTGTTCTCAGTGTCTCGGGTTCATGAACACGCGTGACGCGCCGCATACGCTATCGGCCTGATCTGAGAAGCAGATCCACCTGAGGAAAGAAGAAAAGAAAGACGTTCTGCCATCCGAGACCCGCCGACACATCAGCCCTAACAAGTGCTTTTATCAAACACGGCACGGCGCCTTTGTTATTTCTCTTTTACGAGTAAATTACACTTTTAGGATTTATTAAGACACAAAACAATTTTCAAATAGTGGGTCCAAAGCCTCAGTGGAAAAGCACTCATTACTTCTTAGCCCGAGGCGATGCTTCCTCCGCGCGCGTATCCGTCTCAGTGTGTGTGTGTGTGTGTGTGTGTGTGTGTGTGTGTCTCAGTCGTCGTGTCACATCGGTTTGTTGAAAGTGTGTGTGTGTTTCTACTCTCAGCAGGTGCTTCTTAAACTCTCGTCAATAATTGAAGAGCGAGGCATATTCACGCCACAAAAACCCAAAGCTTTTGACATCACACATATTTCTCCTCCCTCCACAAAGGCGACGCTTTCATGCTTTCTTTCTTCGTTTGTTTTATTCATTCCTCTCGCCAGAATCCATACGTTCGCTCTGAACTCTGAAAGACGCATTTGTTGGCTTGAAGTGGGTTCTTGATTTGTTCGCTGGTCAGCATCAGGTCATGTATATTTCCAGTGTGATTCCCAGAGCTCACGCTGGGCTGGTGTCCGTGATGCATTAATCATGTCCGGATTCTCAAGACAAAGGCCTGGAGTGTCTCGTCTGCATGGGAAATGACTGCATTAAACTCGCAAACGTGATCTTTGATGGGCTTTAATGAGACGTCACACATCAGCGCTTTAACAATCTAGAGTTTGACAGCAGCTTTACAGTGATAACAGGAGATTACAGTAACAGAGATTGTTTAGGCTTTACAGCAGATCTAGAATAAAGTTATTGTCCAGATAAAGTTAGTTTTGATTGATTCACTTCCGTTGTATTTAGTTAGATCATTAGTTATTAATTTAGCGGCCGCTAACATCAGACACATATAAAGCAGGATGATGGCTTAATCCGACTGAAAAGCCTTCCTGTAAAACACCTGAGGGGACGTTTACACGACAACGATATGCTTGACCCTCTGATGGTCTTCAAAAAAAAGTCACACTCGTGGTCTTCGGGGTCTATTGGACCCCAGACAATAAGATTTAATTTTGTAACAAAACAATATTTTTTTTAAAAAAATATATAATTTTACTCTGTTTATTAATGTTTGTTATGTTTATAGTACATTATGATTAGAATCAAACCTGAACAACATGTTACAAAGAGAAATGTTGGAGTCTTAAGATTTGATCATTTATTTAAACTGAACAGCAATAACAAATTAGTAAATAAAGCAGTAAAAATAAAATATTTGTAAAAAAAAAAAAAAAAAAATGGGGAAGAAAATCGAAGAACTAGGAAAATAGTTTGGAACAATAGAACAATAGATGGTCTCATCTCTTTTATTTTTTTATAGCCTTACAAATGTATTCCTGTGTGTGTGTGTGTGTGTGTGTGTGTGTGTGTGTGTGTGTGTGTGTGTGTGTGTGTGTGTGTGTGTGTGTGTGTGTGTGTGTGTGTGTGTGTGTGTGTGTGTGTGTGTGTGTGTGTGTGCACATTTTCAATGTGTCTTAGTGTTACCAATTTATTTTTGCGGTGGTTCTGCATTTTAGATTATTTTATTTTACAAATGATAAGAGAACAGTTTTTATAGTCTGTATGTATTCCTGTATATTGTATTCCTCAATATGTGTGTGTTTGTGTGTGTGTGCGCGTGTGTGAGAATGATAAGTTTGGATTGTGGATGTTTTTTGCATTGTTGGAAGTGTGCCACTTTATTTCTGTCATTTCTGTCTGTGTTCTGCGTTATTTCTGATTTTGATGATGAATT
Organism: Chrosomus eos; assembly: GCA_036326025.1. Lineage (NCBI taxonomy): Eukaryota > Metazoa > Chordata > Actinopteri > Cypriniformes > Leuciscidae > Chrosomus > Chrosomus eos. The sequence continues at coordinate 1,415,056 of CM070828.1, forward strand.
TTGTCTATTTTGAGTCCAATAATAAATAAGTATTTATTTATTCATTTATAGATATTTAAAAGATATCATAAATCCTCCAAAAACTGCACAGATGTTGAGTAAAAACATTAATAAACAGAGTAAAATTATATTTGTAAAAAAAATATATATATTGTTCTGTTACAAAATTAAATTAAATTTTTTGGGGTCCAATCGACCCCGAAGACCACGAGTGTGACTATTTTTGTCACGCCTACATAAAAACAGATAACATTCCATTTTCATTTTTTTTTTTGTAGATCTAGAAAGTGTTGAGAGCTGTAGGAAGTTTCATACCATTTGGAAAAAGAGAAAAAAAAATTTAATTCAAGCAAAAGTCATTTGGGGTCCAATAGACGCCGAAGACCATCAGAGGGTTAAAGCGGAGACGTTTATCCTTTGAGTTTTCCGAGTACAGACGACATCATTGTTAAAACGATCCTCATTCACACGGATCCGCGAACGACTGAAATCGCTGTATTCTGCTGCCAGGCCAGTAGATGGCGATGAAACACTACAGACTGAAAACGTCATACGCATGAGCATGACGTCATCGTCTCCAGAGATTCTGTTGTTTACACAGAGATAGTTTTCAAAAACCTGCACTTTGAAACCCGTTTTCAAAAGTTTCGTTTTCAGGCACACAAAACGCTGTTGTTAGGGCTGCACAATTAATCGAATTTCTAATTGCGATTACGATTACGGATGCCACGATTACGTAATCGTTCAAAGCCGCGATTACAAAAGAAAATCCACTCTGCGTGTGTGTGTTTAGAGCATAATTATGTTATGAGAGGCGAATCACGACTACTTCAGAAAACCCAGCACAATATGACATACCAGGCAGTGACGTAAGTGTACGCTGAAACAAAAAGTCTTTCACCTCAGAAAAGCGGACTTTACTGTCCGGTCAGCCGTTATACTGTGTTCGTAGCGCACACTCTTCAATTGCATGTGGCGGCGCGCGCTGTGTTTCGCTTCACTGTATAAAGTGCAAAGGAAACTACGAGGCTCGTAGTACGAGCATGCAACGTCGTTACAATGTAAATTAGTAAGTCACAAAATAAAAGTAAAATACCAATAAATCACGTGTTAGCTGAGAAGGATTTGCATGCAAGTATGATTTATTTTCATTCTATTTACCAGGAGCTGTTTCATTAACAGTTCTCGTTAGTAGTGTGTATTTACCATGGCAAGTGTTTCCATAACCCCAAAATGCCACTTTATTTTCACTTTGTGTTATTTTTTATATTTTTAAATGACTGTGGTGGCTCATATCAACATTATATTAACAAAAACTAGTTTGGGACTGCTATTTAATTGCTTTAGCATAGTCCTAATGTTTTTCTAGTCTTTACTATGAGTCATTCTTACAATTTATGTGTATGTTAAGTAAACGGGGACAGCACTTGTGTGTTAACAATTTTTGTGTAAACATTGATTATATATAGGCATATTATAATACATGTAAATTGTGATGATCGTAATTAATATTCGCAATTACAATTTCAAGGGAATAATCGGCAATTATGATTTTTGTCATAATCGTGCAGCTCTAGCTGTCGTTGTGTAAATTAATGGATGAAAAGCATTAAAAGTTTTGCGTTTTTAGTTAAAAACAGTGACGTGTAAACAGCCCCTTAATGATCCGATTGAGCTTGATCCAATCCGATCGAGAGATCATGTAAACACTTAATTGGATTGAAAACCAAAACTGAAAGACAATGTGCAATGATGTAGAAATAGCGTAATAGAGTGATGACGCAGAAATAGCATGATGACGTAGTAATAGCGTGATGACGTATAAATAGCAAAATAGTGTGATGACTGATGACGCAGAAATAGCGTGATAACGTAGAAATAGCGTAATGATGTAGAAACGAGTGTGCCGTCCTCTATAATTCTGCTTTCTCTGCGTGTGTGAAGTGGAGCAGGACGACACCAGCGCTTGCTTAACACTCTCTCACACACACACACACACACACACACACACACACACACACACACACAACACACACACACACCACACACACACACAGATGAATGAATTCAGTGCGACTGCAACATGTAAACGCAGCCGGTGACGTCGTTGACTAGTCGTTTCTCTAACAGCTCCTGCATTGAAGAACAGATGACCTCTGACCTCTGACCTCAGGCCGTCTTTAGGAGGGTTGTGATTTGTTTTCCAGTCACAATATTTAGAAATATTTGAACAGAATAAATCTGCTTGACAAGCAACAGTGCATCAGATTTGTTTTCATGGATATTTTATCTTGTTCACTCATTTTTATTTAAAATCCATTCAAAAAAGTATGGAAGCTTTTTTCTGCCGTGGAATAAAAGAAAGGTAACGTAGATTTTATAACACCGTTATCTCGCAATTCTGAAGGAAAAAAGTCAGAATATTCTGATTGAATTTTGTCAGATTTTTTTTATCCTGTGGCAGAAACAAGTTTCCATATAAAACTGCCAGTGCAATAAGACAAAATACACTTATATTCAAGAATCATTCTCTGAAATATTAATATCTCATGCAGTTTTGCTTTATGAGTAAATTTAAATTTAAATCTTTTATTTTTTCTGTTTCTTTTTTTTTTTCAGGTTTCTTCTTTTTCTATTAAAGCAACACCAAGTAACTTTTCCTCTTCGGTCGCCCTACTGGTTGGAAACGAAATTGTCCATGCCCGCTGTCGTAAATAATTGAGCCTACCGTCTCACGCACGCTCGCAGTTTACCCAGCACCGGCTTTAGAATGAGCGATGTCCACAGACAAGGTAGAGTATGTTACATGATTTCATGAAAGGATGATGTATTGCGACATCAGAAACGAAGAAAACCAGAAATAATGACTATTGTAGCGCTTGACGTAAAGCAGTCGAGTTTTGTAGTTCTTTTTGTGGTTGGGTTACTACCCGAAACCCGGAGTTACATAGTGCAGTAAAAGCGTACACAGACCCCGTCAGGCGATGGCAGAGAGTCATTTAACTTATTTATAGTTAGTGATAGTGATATATAGTGATATTGTTTAGCACAATGGTCAGCCACCATTGTTTTTATTGTGCTTTATTAATAAATTGAGATTAATTTGACAAAGACACATTTACATGTAGCGGTATACAATAAAGAAACAGATAATAAAAAGCGGTGTCCTGCCTCTGCTTGTCGACAGTGATGTATGTTTGGTTAAGCAATATTAAAAATATATTGACTTTAATAAATCCAGTTCATTTAAATGTTACCATGTTTTTCAGTGTATGAATAGTTATGACTGACACTGCATTACTGCTGCGTTTTCAAGGTTCATGATCTGTTTTTGTTTTCCTCCTAACAGAAGTATTGTGCCAAGACAGGTGTAAACAGATACACTGATGAAGACAAAGCTCTGATTGGACACTGGGGTGATGATGATGATGATGATGAGATGATGATGATGATGATGATGATGATGTCACAGTGTGAAGGCTTGAGCAGGACAGAATGGGAACAGACTCTGAAAGCATTACATTTTAATTGAATTTGATTTAATTTAATTCTTTGTTCGTGTTGATTGTCTTAGTTTTTTGCGGTTGTATTTCTACTGTGTGTTCTTGTTAAATAATTGTGTGTTTATTTTCCATAGTCATGTGATTACAGAACGTAACGCTCTATTGACATTCCTACTTCACTTATTGTAACATTTCTGTTTCATTACTCATTAAATAGAGTTAAATCTGTTGAATAATGAGTTCATGACCCTATTTATTATTTCAGTACGTCATGAAGACACACGTGTTTATTTTGAGAATAAAAAAATCCACCTTTAAATAAACAAAATAATTTTGTTTTTGTAAAAACAAATAGTTAAAAGTAGTTCTACCCTAATTTCACTGTCTGTGGGAAAATCTGCCCTGGAAGCAACAGAAATATGTGTTGTGTGTGTGTGTGTGTGTGTGTGGTGTGTGGTGTGGTGTGTGGTGTGTGTGTGTGTAAATGCCAACATTCCTCTCTCTCTCTCTCTCTCTCTCTCTCTCTCTCTCTCTCTCTCTCTCTCTCTCTCTCTCTCCCTCTTCTCTTCTCTCTCTCTCTCTCTCTCTCTCTCTCTCTCTCTCTCTCTCTCTCTCTCTCTCTCTCTCTCTTCTCTCTCTCTCTCTCTCTCTCCTCTCTCTCTACGTATCCTGTCTGTTAATTAGCGTTTGGAATATTCCGTCCATTACTTTTCTGACAGGTGCAGTCGGTCTGCTGGGGTCCAAGACTCTGAGAGACTCGACATGAGAAAGATTCTCAAACACACACACACTGAACGTGTTAATTTCATCCCCCATCTGTTATTACATAATCACTGCCAATCGTCTCAGCTAAAGACAGCAGAGAGAGAGAGAGAGAGAGGGGAGGAGAGAGAGAGAGAGAGAGAGAGAGAGAGAGAGAGAGAGAGAGAGAGAGAGAGAAGAGAGAGAGATGGGAGGAGAGAGAAGAGAGAGAGAGAAGAGAGAGAGAGAGAGAGAGAGAGAGAGAGAGAGAGAGAGAGAGAGAGAGAGAGAGAGAGAGAGAGAGAGAGCGCTTTGGTCAAGTGTGATGATGCTTCACAGTCTTTTTTTGGCTGTGATATTAAAATAAACTGCTTTAAAATGTCATTATTACACATGGAATATTCTAACTCTAAAAGCACAAGACAAAATAAGGGCTAAAAACAGCAGATTTCACATCAAAACTGGATACTACGGAAGAGGAGTACGGCCTTCTCAAAATGTTGAGAATAAACTCATACTCCTTTTTTTTGATTATTTTTCTCTTGAAACAACGACTTTATTCTCTAAATTTAATGAGTTTTTCTCTCGAAACGACTTTATTCTCAAAATTTTATGAGTTTATTCTAGAAATTTAACCAGTTTTTCTCGAAACACGATGACATTATTCTCGAAATTTTATGAGTTTATTCTAGAAATTTAACGAGTTTTTCTCGAAACACGACGACATTATTCTCAAAATTTAATGAGTTTATTCTCAACATTGTATTTTTACTTTTTTTCTTTAAATTTAATGAGTTTTTCTCTCGAAACAACGACTTTATTCTCGAAATTTTATGACTTTATTCTCAACATTGTATTTTTACTTTTTTCTCTAAATTTAACGAGTTTTTCTCTCGAAACAACGACTTTAATTCTCGAAATTTATGAGTTTATTCTAGAAATTAAACCAGTTTTTCTCGAAACACACGCCGACATTATTCTCAAAATTTAATGAGTTTATTCTCAACATTGTTGAGAATTTAATCTCGCACTATAATTACTTTTTTATTATTGCTTGGCCCTAATCCTCTTCCGTAGGACACATTTTAGATATGATGTAGAAGAGAAAAAAAGGTTTGTGAATCTTCTAGTGCATTGGCAGTCAGAAGGTCACAGGTCAGCGATCCGATCCGCCGTATCACGCGAGATCAGTCCTGCCGGGAAGAGTGGATGTTGTTGCGGATCTGAAAGGTTGTAAATGTGTGTGAATTCCTTCCGAGGGACGTGAGCTCTTCCAGTGTGCCCCGACGTGGGAACGCTCGCTGTAATCGTTTGTTCAATTATTTTTCTTGGACGCTGCACCTGAACTGAAGCACAGACGGCTGGAGATCCACGTAAAGCGCTGAGCCCGCGGGGCCGGTCACATGACCAGCGCTCAGACTCGCCGTGACACTGACGAGGCTCTCGGGGAGTAATTTACACCGGATCCCTCGGCCTGTTTGACCTCCGCTTGACAAGCTCACAAAGCTTTTTTGTCTGTTGTATTTTACCACCGGACAGATCAAACACCGTAACAGTCGTTTACAGAGGAGAGGAAACAGGAGGATGTTACCTACACACACACACACACACACACTTCTGAAGTGTTTAACATGTCATGCATAAACGCCTCAGATGTTCATAAGCGGTGCTGTTGACCTGTTACACTCAATTCCCTCATGGTTGACACACTTGTTAGAGGCTTTTCCATGCCGATGTTTCATTTTTCATGTGTCTGTTTTGCATTTTATTTATTAATTATAGAATCATTCAGACTCTAAATTCTGAGCCATGTTGTAAAATGGCAATAAACACAAACGATCACACATTAAATTATATGGTAATGCACAGAGCGGCACATAACAGCCGGCAGTCAAACAAATGAATGCTTTTACCCCAAATATTATTAATACTAAATATATGTTTATTTAAGATGTATAAATTTTATCATACAAGTTTTATAAAAAGCAGTAAGCTTTAAAATGATTTTGCGGCACTTTATCTGTGGTAAAATCACAGTAATACACAGACAATCATGGGTTTATCGCTCGAAGTATCTTTGCCAACAATGTTACTGTTAATATTGTTATATAATGATATTTACATTAAAATTAATACTTTTGTGTCTTATAATTTTAGAACAAATTGAAACTGACACTAGATGTTTTAGGTACTTAAATACACATTTTACTTTGATTATTTCTATTAATAGAAATAGAAATGTTTATTTAAATCTGTTATTTAAATATATATTTTATTATTACTATTTAAATAAATATCATTGTTTATATATTTTAAATAATAATTTAATTAATGTACATTATAAAATAATAATACATTACTTTATAATTTTAGTGTAAACTGATATTATTATTTTAATTTAAATATGTAATAATATAATCATATAATGTATATTTATTTATAATGACTATTTATATAAATATTACTGATTATATATATATTATTAATAATACATAATTTTAATTTAAATATGAATCAAATATATATAATGTTATCATTTTATAGCAAACTGAAACTAGCACTAAAATTAATATATGAATACAAGTATTTATTTTTATTATTTCTATTAATAATATATGAGATTCTTGTATAAAACACATATAAAGTGTGTGTTCTTCAGCGTATGTGTGTGTGTTGATGAATAATGTCTGCAGATATCTGGCACGAGAGAGACGCCCACGGTAAAACAGAATCATGGACATGCAGCGTGAGTGTCCGTCACCAGAATCGCTCCACACACACACACACACACACACACACTCACTCAATCGCTGCTCACTCACTCACTCACTACACTCACTCACTCCACTCACTCACTCACCACTCACCTCACTACGCTCGCTCACTCACCTCACTGACTCACTCACTCACTCACTCACTCACTGACTCACTCACTCACTCACTCACTCCTCGCTCGCTCGCTCGCTCACTCAGACTCACTCACTCACTCACTCACTGACTCACTCTACTCACACCCTCACTCCTCACCTCCTCACTACTCACTGACTCACTCACCATACTCGCTACTCACTCACCTCACTCCGATCACTACCACCACTCACTCACTCACTCTCCACACACTCACTCCACTCACTCACCACTGACCACTCACTACACTCATCCTCACTACTCACTCACCTCGACACTCACTCACTCTCTCAC
>CM070828.1:1430000-1465000 GCA_036326025.1 Chrosomus eos
TTCTTGCTGTCGATCTCATGTTCACGAGTGTGTTCTTGCTGTGGATCTCATGTTCACGAGTGGTGTTCTTGCTGTCGATCTCATGTTCACGAGTGTGTTCTTGCTGTGGATCTCATGTTCACGAGTGTGTTTTGCTGTGATCTCATGTTCACGAGTGTGTTCTTGCTGTGGATCTCATGTTCACGATGTGTGTTCTTGCTGTCGATCTCATGTTCACGAGTGTGTTCTTGCTGTGACAGTGTGTTTTGCTTGATTCATGTCAGTGGTTTGCTTGATCATTTCAGTGTGTTCTTGCTGTGTCTCTGTCAGTGTGTTTTGCTGGATCCATGTCAGGTGTGTTGCTGTGATTCAGAGTGTTGCTGGACATTACGGTGTCTTGTGTCCAGTCAGTGTGTTTGTGATCTATTTACGTTGTTGCTGTGACTCATGTTCCGGTTGTTGCTGTGATTCTTTCAGGTGTGTTTGTGTCGACTCGTTCACGTGTGTTCTTGCTGTGATTCTGTTCAGAGTGTTTGCTGTGTCATGTTCCGTGTGTTCTCTGGATCGTCGTGTGGATCTGTTCACGGTTGTTTGCTGTGACTGTCGGGTGAGTGGTGTTCTGTGTGACTCTGTGGGCGGATTTACGGTGTGTTGTGGACGGTGTTCTGCTGTGTGCGGGTTGCGGTGGGGGGGGGGTGTGAGGTGGTGCTGTGTCTATGTTGGTGTTTGGGATCGTCGGTTGTCGTGATATGTTCGTGTGTGCTGTGATTGGGGTCTGTCTCATGTTCACGGTGTGTTCTTGCTGTGACTGTTCCGATGTGTCTGCTGTGGTCTATGTTCACGTAGTGTGTTCTTGCTGTGATCTCATGTTACAGTGTGTTCTTGCTGTGATCTCATGTTCACGTGTGTGTTCTTGTGTGATCTCATGTTCACGGTGTGTTCTGTGATCTATGTTCAGTGTGTTCTGTTCGATTATGTTCAGTGTGTCTTGCGGTGATCTCATGTTCACGGTGTGTCTTGCTGTCGATCTCATGTTCACGGTGTGTGTCTTGCTGTCGACTCATGTTCAGTGTGTTCTTGTGTGATCTCATGTTCCGTGTTTTCTTGCTGTGATCTCATGTTCCGAGTGTGTTCTTGCTGTGGATCTCATGTTCACGATGTGTTCTTGCTGTGATCTCATTTCACAGTGTGTTCTTGCTGTGGATCTCTGTTCACGGTGTGTCTTGCTGTGATCCATGTCACGGTGTGTTCTTGCTGTGGATCTCATGTTCACTTGTGTGTTTCTTGCTGTCGATCTCATGTTCACGATGTGTGTTCTTGCTGTGATCTCATGTTCACGGTGTGTGTTCTTGCTGTGATCTCATGTTCACTGAGTTGTTCTTGCTGTCGATCTCATGTTCACGGTGTGTGTTCTGCTGTGATTCATGTTTCACAGTGGTGTTTTGCTGTCGATCTCATTTCACGAGTGTGTTCTTGCTGTCGATCTCATGTTCACGTGTGTGTGTTCTTGCTGTGATCTCATGTTCACGTGTGTGTTCTTGCTGTGATCTCATGTTCACGGTGTGTTCTTGCTGTCGATCTCATGTTCCGTGTGTGTTTCTGCGTGTCGATCTCATGTTCACAGTGTGTTCTTGCTGTGTCTCATGTTCAGTGTTGTTCTTGCTGTGATCTCATGTTCACAGTAGTGTGTGTTCTTGCTGTGATCTCATGTTCACGTAGTGTGTTCTTGCTGTGATCTCATGTTCACGAGTGTGTTCTTGCTGTCGATCTCATGTTCACGAGTGTGTTCTTGCTGTCGATCTCATGTTCACAGTTGTTTCTTGCTGTCGATCTCATGTTCACGATGTGTGTTCTTGCTGTGGATCTCATGTTCACGAGTGTGTTCTTGCTGTCGATCTCATGTTCCGAGTGTGTTCTTGCTGTCGATCTCATGTTCACGGTGTGTTCTTGCTGTGATCTCATGTTCACGAGTGTGTTTCTTGCTGTCGATCTCATGTTCACAGTGTGTTCTTGCTGTCGATTCATGTTCACGAGTGTGTTTTGCTGTGATCTCATGTTCACGATGTGTTCTTGCTGTGGATCTCATGTTCACGATGTGTGTTCTTGCTGTCGATCTCATGTTCACGGTGTGTTCTTGCTGTGGATCTCATGTTCACGTGTGTGTGTTCTTGCTGTGATCTCATGTTCACGTGTGTGTTCTTGCTGTCGATCTCATGTTCACGTGTTGTTCTTGCTGTCGATCTCATGTTCACGAGTGTGTTCTTGCTGTGGATCTCATGTTCACGTGTGTGTTCTTGCTGTCGATCTCATGTTCACGTGTGTGTTCTTGCTGTGGATCTCATGTTCACGAGTGTGTTCTTGCTGTCGATTCTTCCATGGTTCTCGTGGTTGTTCTTGCTGCTGTCGATCTCATGTTCACGTGTGTGTTCTTGCTGTGATCTCATGTTCACAGTGTGTGTTCTTGCTGTGATCTCATGTTCACGTGTGTGTTCTTGCTGTCGATCTCATGTTCACGAGTGTGTTCTTGCTGTCGATCCCCCTTGCTGTCGATCTCATGTTCACGAGTGTTCTTGCTGTCGATCTCATGTTCACGAGTGTGTTCTTGCTGTGGATCTCTGTTCACGATGTGTCTTGCTGTGATCTCATTTCACGGTGTGTTCTTGCGTCGATCTCATGTTCACGAGTGTGTTCTTGCTGTGGATTCATGTTCACGAGTGTGTTCTTGCTGTGGATCTCATGTTCACGAGTTGTTCTTGCTGTGGATCTCATGTTCACGGTGTGTTCTTGCTGTCGATCTCATGTTCACGAGTGTGTTCTTGCTGTCGATTCATGTTCACGGTGTTTCTTGCTGTGGATCTCATGTTCACGAGTGTGTTCTTGCTGTGATCTCATGTTCACGAGTGTGTTCTGCTGTGATCTCATGTTCACGAGTGTGTTCTTGCTGTGGATCTCATGTTCACGAGTGTGTTCTTGCTGTGGATCTCATGTTCACGAGTGTGTTCTTGCTGTGGATCTCATGTTCACGAGTGTGTTCTTGCTGTCGATCTCATGTTCACGAGTGTGTTCTTGCTGTCGATCTCATGTTCACGAGTGTGTTCTTGCTGTCGATCTCATGTTCACGAGTGTGTTCTTGCTGTGGATCTCATGTTCACGTGTGTGTTCTTGCTGTGGATCTCATGTTCACGAGTGTGTTCTTGCTGTCGATCTCATGTTCACGAGTGTGTTCTTGCTGTCGATCTCATGTTCACGAGTGTGTTCTTGCTGTGATCTCATGTTCACGAGTGTGTTCTTGCTGTCGATCTCATGTTCACGTGTGTGTTCTTGCTGTCGATCTCATGTTCACGAGTGTGTTTCTTGCTGTCGATCTCATGTTCACGAGTGTGTTCTTGCTGTCGATCTCATGTTCACGTGTGTGTTCTTGCTGTGGATCTCATGTTCACGTGTGTGTTCTTGCTGTGGATCTCATGTTCACCCATTGTGTGTGTTCTTGCTGTGGATCTCATGTTCACGAGTGTGTTCTTGCTGTGGATCTCATGTTCACGAGTGTGTTCTTGCTGTCGATCTCATGTTCACGAGTGTGTTCTTGCTGTCGATCTCATGTTCACGAGTGTGTTCTTGCTGTCGATCTCATGTTCACGAGTGTGTTCTTGCTGTGGATCTCATGTTCACGTGTGTGTTCTTGCTGTGGATCTCATGTTCACGTGTGTGTTCTTGCTGTGGATCTCATGTTCACGTGTGTGTTCTTGCTGTGGATCTCATGTTCACGAGTGTGTTCTTGCTGTGGATCTCATGTTCACGAGTGTGTTCTTGCTGTCGATCTCATGTTCACGAGTGTGTTCTTGCTGTCGATCTCATGTTCACGAGTGTGTTCTTGCTGTGGATCTCATGTTCACGTGTGTGTTCTTGCTGTCGATCTCATATTCACGAGTGTGTTCTTGCTGTGGATCTCATGTTCACGTGTGTGTTCTTGCTGTCGATCTCATGTTCACGAGTGTGTTCTTGCTGTGGATCTCATGTTCACGAGTGTGTTCTTGCTGTGGATCTCATGTTCACGAGTGTGTTCTTGCTGTCGATCTCATGTTCACGAGTGTGTTCTTGCTGTGGATCTCATGTTCACGTGTGTGTTCTTGCTGTCGATCTCATGTTCACGAGTGTGTTCTTGCTGTGGATCTCATGTTCACGAGTGTGTTCTTGCTGTGGATCTCATGTTCACGTGTGTGTTCTTGCTGTCGATCTCATGTTCACGAGTGTGTTCTTGCTGTGGATCTCATGTTCACGTGTGTGTTCTTGCTGTGGATCTCATGTTCACGTGTGTGTTCTTGCTGTCCCACTGAGCAAGCGACGTCTGTGGACATACAAAACAGGTTGATATCCCGTCCGCCCGTCCAGGCCATGATCTGAACGTCCAATGACAGCCAGAATTAGTCGATTAATGACACTGAGAAATTATGTCTAATCTGGCCATAATTTAAACGTCCACTGACAGCCTGAACTAGTTGAGAAAAGACGTTCATATACTGACTATAATCTGGACGTCCGTTGACATCCAGAAACAGTCCAAAAATGACGTGAATAAAGATGTCCAATCTGGCCATTATCTATGTCCACTGACAGCCAGAACTAGTTGAGAAAAGACGATCATACTGACTATAATCTGGACGTCCGTTGACATCCAGAAACAGTCCAAAAATGACGTGAATAAAGATGTCCAATCTGGCCATTATCTAAATGTCCACTGACAGCCTGAACTAGTTGAGAAAAGACGTTCATATACTGACTATAATCTGGACGTCCATTGACATCCAGAAACAGTCCAAAAATGACGTGAATAAAGATGTCCAATTTGGTCATTATCTAAATGTCCACTGACAGCCAGAACTAGTTGAGAAAAGACGATCATACTGACTATAATCTGGACGTCCGTTGACATCCAGAAACAGTCCAAAAATGACGTGAATAAAGATGTCCAATCTGGCCATTATCTAAATGTCCACTGACAGCCTGAACTAGTTGAGAAAAGACGTTCATACTGACTATAATCTGGACGTCCGTTGACATCCAGAAACAGTCCAAAAATGACGTGAATAAAGATGTCCAATCTGGCCATTATCTAAATGTCTACTGACAGCCAAAACTAGTTGAGAAAAGACGTTCATACTGTCTATAATCTGGACGTCCGTTGACATCCAGAAACAGTCCATAAATGACGTGAATAAAGATGTCCAATCTGGCCATTATCTAAATGTCCACTGACAGCCAAAACTAGTTGAGAAAAGACGTTCATACTGTCTATAATCTGGACGTCCGTTGACATCCAGAAACAGTCCATAAATGACGTGAATAAAGATGTCCAATCTGGTCATTATCTAAACGTCCACTGACAGCCAGAACTAGTTGAGAAAAGACGTTCATACTGATTATAATCTGGACGTCCGTTGACATCCAGAAACAGTCCATAAATGACGTGAATAAAGATGTCCAATCTGGCCATTATCTAAACGTCCACTGACAGCCAGAACTAGTTGAGAAAAGACGATCATACTGACTATAATCTGGACGTCCGTTGACATCCAGAAACAGTCAATAAATTAAATAAATAAAATATGTCCAATCTGGCCATAATCTAAACGTCCACTGACAGCCAGAACTAGTTCAGAACAGATGTTCATACTGCATTGTAAAAAAAAAAAAAAAAAAAAAAAATTCCTCATTTTACAGTAAATAACTTCCTATTTTCATCATTGTGGTGGCATTCATGTTCAATTCAATTCAATTCAAATTTATTTGTATAGCACTTTTCACAATACACATTGTCTCAAAGCAGCTTTACAGAAAGTGCATTTCAGAAATGTACATAGAAAAATACAGTTAGTTAATCATGTATTAATTTATGGCATAACATATCGCCGACGTTGAGTCGTCTCGATGTGTGTGTTCAATTCGTAAATACGATCTTTATGACATGTCTTGAATGCATCAATAGCTCTAGTTTAGGACAATCCATACAAACAATCATTGCTAAAACACATTACAGACTGTCACAGTGAGAAGATCTTTGTCCTTATCAATGCTAAAGACCTAACCACTACAGTCAACACCTTGGAGTATCCATGCTGTTAAATAAAAGTCTGTAGTAAAGGGTTAAGGTTAGGGTTAGCCCCTTAATTTCTAACCCCGGTTTCACAGACAGGGTTTAGATATAAATCTTAGGATTAGGCCTTAGTTAAATTTGGGCATTCAATTATAGCTTTTAAAAATGTACCTTAGAAAAAAAAAAACATTACTGGTGTGCATCTTGAGACAAAACAATGGCACTGACATAAGATATGTCAGTAGCCTACAAGTTGCTTTCAGGTAATACAGCTCAAACGTGCATTTTAGTCTGGACTACTGGCTTAAGCATTGCCTGTGAAAACCAGGGTATTATGTTGTAACTTAATTATGCCAATGTTAGCAAAGTGTTGCGCTGGACAGAGGGATTAACCCTAAACCAATATGTTGTGTAACAGTACCACAAAGCATGTTGACATTTATTAGGCATTAGAGTGTTTCTAAAGGAAAGGTCAAGAATTTGTGAAAGTGCAAAAGGGTCATTATGGGTCACATGAATGTAACTCTAATGTCACCACCATGATACCAATCCATTAGTTTTTCACATGGTCATACAGAATTGTATATGAATAGATATGCAGTGTTTTGCTCTTTTTAATTATTCTGTTTTCTCTATTAAATTGCTGTTTATCAGAACAGTGATAAATAAATATATGGTATACAAGTTACTGTAAGTTTAATCTTTAATTTTTAATCTTTAATTTTTCATTTTTTATCTTTCATTTTTTATCTTTCATTTTTAATCATGCACTGCAATGAAAACACATTTAAACAATTGATTAAATATAACAGCCAGCCTACAAATACAACTAAAGAAATAGCATGTGTATATTTTTTTTCCTATTCTTTCTTTTAAAACATTTCATATATTGTCCTGTAATTGTTTTCACACTATTGGCTGTCTCTCCGAGTTGTTTTGAGCATGATTGGTTATTCTGACTGTCATCCAGGAATCTGGCCAATGACAACTATTCGCGTTTCGCGCCTTTACGAGTCAAGTTTGAATATACGTCAGTTGAAGTGAGTGGGTGTGTGTGCTGCTGCTCGGGTAGGTAGAATCCTTCGACAGTTCGACTTCGGTTTTGTGGCTTTTACATTGTTTAAAACATGGATTATTTTACATCGGACTGCTAAATGTTTATTTTGAGTGAGTTGCGGAATGTAAATGAAGAACAAACAAGGAATATGGACAACGAACAACGGACATATTGCAATCTACGGAAGGTAACGTAAATAACTTTTATTTTATACAAATTCTAATACATCAAAATATAGTGTATTAAATTGAGAATCTAAACGCGATTAGAGCAATATTGATATTAGTACGGTATTCCAATGTATTAGGCTAACGTTAATTATGTGCTGAGCTAGCATGTGTATTGTCAGCTAACTTAGTTTATGATAAAAAATAAAATAAAACTCAGCATTGGAGCTTTACAATGAGTGAACTGAGAATATTGTCTCTTTAGACAGAGGAACTCGAACCACACTCCTCTACGAGTCTAGAAGAATCTGCAAACTAGGTTTTTAAATTGTTGATCGCGGGATTTACGTTAACGTTAGGCCAAACGTTATCGATCAGTCAAAATAACGATTCATTATATGTTTTGGAGCTGGTGAGTCAATTTTGCAAGCTTTTGCAAATGTCTCTGTTAGTAGCCTAAGTAAAAACAAATAACGTTAGCTAATATTGCTGTGTGTGTTTCCTTCATGATCCAGGCATTTTGGGAGTATATATCCAGCCAACGATCTTCAGATGGTGAGTATTGTCATAAAATACACGTGAAATAGAGGCAGAACATGTACACTCTGCTCAAAGACAATGTTTTATCTTCTATCTTGAGTTTACAGGCCTAGCTGACCCAAAAATAAATGTCTAACTTACTTTTGTTAAACACAAGAATGTTGGGAATAAAACAACTGTATGTTCCATTGCATGAGAAAAACAAAAACAAATAAGGCATTTCTCAAGATATCTGAATTATGGTTCTACATAAGAAACTCATACAGTTTCAACTCTTCTTTTTTTGGATGAGCTGTTCTTTTAAGGACATTTGCTAAATTAACCATGGTTTTTATTATAGTAAAGGTGTAGAAACCATGTTTTTTATGGTGGATTGATTACAATAATTTATTACCATTTGGTTAGTGTCACAAAACATTGTTAATTTTAGTAAGGGTTCTCCAGATTTATATAACACTTAAGGAACACATTCAAAATGGTTATGTCACCCAGAATAATAACCTAATAACACACTTTTTTATTTTTTTTTTTATTTTTTTAGATCAAGCATTGGAACAATGTTTACAGAGCAGAACAGGCACCAACAGAGAAACAAGTCCATCACTAGTAAGTATCCACTGCAGTATCTAAACCCTTGTCAATTTTAAAGGCACAGTGCACTCCAAAGTAAAAAAAAAAAATCTCTTTTTTTCCGTGCCATTCCAGATGTATATATGACTTTCTTTCCACAAAGAGTTTTTGAAAAATTATCCATTATTGTAAGCCAATATTATGCAAGTGCATGCGCCAGAAACTTCATACAGTACAGACTCTGCTGTGTTGTTCACACGAGATGTTTTCTGCATTTATCATGTGAGCTTTACAATGCTCTCGGACTTTTCCGACCTTCAGCATTTTGGTGTCTATTCACTTGCAGTATTTAACACACGAACACAAGAGATGGATAATTTTTCTAAAAGTCTAGTTTATTTTTTCTAAAATGTGTTCATCTGAAGAAAGAAAATCACATACCTTTTTGGACGGCATAAGGTAGAGAAAATAAAGGGGGTATCAGTTTACTCTCCTTTAGCTACTATTTATAAACATTACATGTGATTTAATAAATTTACAATTAAAGGGGTGTTCCAAGCAAACAGCTATGTGCGTTTATGTTAGGCAGGGTGTCTGCGGATCCTTAAAAAGTCTTAAATTAGATTTTAAGAATTTAAGGCCATAAAAAGTCTTAAAAAGTCTTATTTTTACTTATGAAAGGTCTTAAATTTTCGATGGCAATTTGACTTGGACACATCTGAATGTTTTCCAAATTAAAATGAACTAATTAGCGTACTTTTTTATTTATTATGCTTTCTTTGTGGATTTCCTCGTTCACGTGACATTTCGCCTCACATTCGCGGCAGCATTGCGTCTGTCTCTGCGCGCGAAACAGTAGGAGAGGAGGAGAAGCAAGTTGGTAAATGTCAGTTCAATTGTAAGTTCATTTTTTATGTGCGTAGTGGTGTGCGAGGTGTATTGTCTATTATGATATTGTAATCATTGTTTTACTTTTAACTATGTACGAGGGCATGGCGCACTGCGAGCTGACATCGCATTTGATTTGGCTCTCATGCTTGCCTTCACTGCGTAATGTGTCAGTGCAGTTCTAGCCTTTGTCCTGTTATGTTTTTGTATATTATGTTATTATCACACAAATACAATATCACATCAGCAAGAGGGCTGTTTTCCCGTGCACAATAGCAAATATGTGACCCCGCCCATGAGAACCCGGCTAAAGTCGCAAGATCTAATTTTGAGATAAAGAGTGTAAAGTAGTCCTAGTCATAAAAAATGTCAAAAATATGGAAAAAAATGTTATACTTGTAAATGATAGGTTAGATACTAATGTTTTGAAATGTAGTGTTTAAATTCTCTTCTCTGACATGATAAATATTAAAATTAACACTTTTATTGACATTTCCCCCCCGAGAAATACCGGAAGTTAGTTCCACAATGTCAGATTTTCAATCGGCTGTGAGTTTAATGTTGGAGGATAAACACCCGGTAATTTGGGTGTCATTCGGTTCAGGAACTTCTTTTCTCCCATTAGAAATTAATACAGATCATAATATAAATGCGCATCACCGTCACCTAGCTCTGTTTTCGGTATGACAGGAAAGTTACGACCTAGCGCGGGTATGGATTTCTCAATGGATTGCTTCGTATTATAACGGAAATTTCAGGAGGACTGATTTTTTTTTATTGAAGATTAACTTGTGAATCTAACCAACATATTTTATGGATGTGTCAAGCATGCTACCTCTTGAAACATTTCGGTGTTTGGACACTGACTGACCTTATGCAGCAACACTGCTGAGGAACTTTCTGGCATCTCGAACCAGCGACGAATGTGATGTTTTTATCCGATGGCTGCGCCAGCGCGAGAAGAGTTGATTGCATCCTGTCTCAATAAGTTGTTTTCAAGTAATTTAGGAGGGATAGCCACAAACCAAGATCTTAGAAATTGTATTGAAGATTATTTTGTCGGACATGAAATCAGTGATGATGATGGGGACTCTTTCTTCGACGAGTCTGAAGAGGAATTTGATGAAGGTAGGCTATGCTCTGTCTGCATTCCTAGCACTATCATAAACTCTAGGTTACCTAGCATTATGTTCTGCTTAGATAACTCATTGTCAGTAACAGCCAATGTGTTGCCAACACAGGTTTATTCCGTGAAAATGCAGACAATTGGATTTAGTGCTAATGCTGTTGATTATGTCTTGTTTCAATGAGTTATTATGCCCCTTATGATGTTTATTGATCAGACTCTGAATGCCTTGCTCATCACCTAGCTTTTAGTCTGTCCCCTGTTTGTCGAGGCAAACTTTAAGTTGGCTTGAGAAAGTTTAGATCAGAAAGTTTGAAAAGTTTTAAGTTTGAAGTTTAAAGTAGTTTGAAGTTTAAAGTAGTTTGAAGTTTAAAGTAGTTTGAAGTTTAATTTAGTATACTAGAATAATAATAATAATAATACGTTTAAGTACAATATCAGTAAGATTATTAAAGGCATCTTGAATGTATTTTATGAATAAAAATGTAATGTGCTTTTTCAGACCAAGACCATACTGATGAGGAGGACGAGCCGGTTTTAGTGGTTGAACCCCAAGCTGTAAGTCTAGGAAATATTCAAGTGGAAAAGCATCCAGAATCTCAATTTTCCTCTAATGCTGGACTTTCAGATGCTAAATTGAATGTTGTTTTTTCTTGCAACTGCAAGTTTTACAATGGAGGAAAGTGTTCATCTTCATTCAAGCACCAAGAGTTGCTGTCGCTTAGGATGAGGTATTTGGAGATGGATAGTGTGGCCCTCGATCTGGTCCTGTTAGCTCAAATCCAAAGTCACCTGCACTGTGGGGAAGAGACAGTCCGCACTAAAAAAGCATCACAGACTGCACGGAAACGTTATCGCCTAGATTATTTTTATGAAGGGCTGAAAATATGTCGGGATACTTTCATGTATATGCATGCCGTGTTTAAAGATCGCTTGACTGCATTAATCAAGCATTACCTGCAGAATGGTGTGACTCCTAGGATCCATGGGAACAAGGGAAGGTTGCCTAAGCATGCATTAGAATTTGATGACATCAAAAGAGTGGTTACATTCATCCACAACTACGCTGAGGAAAATGCCGTGCTTCTTCCAGGGAGAATACCTGGGTACAAGAGAGATGACCTCAAGTTGCTGCCCTCCTCCATCAGCAAAGTTGCAATTCACAAGCTGTTTAATGATTCCTGTGAGACCAGTGGCCATCGAGCTTTGAGTGAGCGAACGTTTTATCATCTCTGGCGGCAGTATGTGCCTAACGTGTTGCCGATGAAGCCAATGTCAGATCTATGCTGGACCTGCCAAAAGAACAGCACTTTACTGTTAAAGGCCTCAAAGAAAGACCTGGATGAGAAAACTGAAACATTTCGGAAAGCTGAGGAACATCTGTTGCAGGCCACAACAGAGCGGTCATTTTACAACAGCAAGGTGCAGCAGTGCCGCAGAGTTGTAGCTGAGAATGGTGTTACCAAGCTGCTGGATCCTGGGAACAGTGCGCCCAATTCTTCGTCTGCTTTTGAGGTAATTTATTGCCCTATGCACAGTACACTCACTGTTATTGTTATGTTGTTATACTGTACAGAACATGCTGTTACAAACACAAAATCCATCATTGACTAAGCTATCTTGTGATGTATGTCATTAAGATCTAGCTTAAAGTAATTGTTTTATAATTGTTACAATTACATGTATTTAGTTAAAATTATGTAATTGACAACATGGCACCATTTGTGTCTGAATATATCTTAATTTTTGATGATGCATTGACAAATTCAGTAAATATTCTCTGTCTTCTCTCTATCTCTTTAAGGTTCATTACAGCTTTGACTTTGCGCAACAGGTCCATTACCCTCACAATCCCATGCAACCAGGACCCATCTTCTTCAAGACACCACGCAAGTGTGCTGTGTTCGGCGTCGTGACGGAAGGGCTTCCACAGATGGTGGTCTTCCTTCTAGATGAGGCAACTGTGGTAGGCAAAGGGGCCAACTGTGTCATCAGTCTTCTAGACTACTTTTTCGACAATTATGGCTTGAAGGAGACCCACTTGCACTTACATGCAGACAATTGCTCTGGCCAAAATAAAAACAATGCAGTCATTCAATATCTTCTTTGGCGCGTTGTAACAGGGAAGCATCAGAGAATCACCCTTTCATTCATGTTAACCGGACACACCAAGTTTGCTCCTGACTCTATGTTTGGCCTGTTCAAGCGCAAGTACAGGAATTCTAAAGTTGACTGCTTGGCTGACATTGAGAATGTTGTGTGCAAGGCTTCTCCAAGTGGTATGCTGATCCCTCAACTGTGTGGTGATGAGATGGGCAATGTCATCGTTCCTATGTATGGCTGGGACACTTTCCTGTTACAGTTTTTCAGGAAGCTCCCCTCTATCAAGCCACTTCATCACATTGATTGCAGAGCAGATGGGACTGTAATGTGCAAGACCCTATCAGAATCTGAGCCAGTCACACACAAGTTGCTGAAGTGTAACCTAGCAGATGTACCGTGTGAAAAACCTGCCACCTTAAAACCAGAGGGTCTTAGCGAAGAAAGGAAAAAGTACCTTTTCCATGATATCAGGGAATTTGTAGCAGAAAATTACAGGGATCTGGTTTGCCCTGACCCAAACATGCAGATGGAAAATGCTGTCCATGCAGAGGTTGTGACACCTGCTCCACCCCCAACTCATGGTGTGGGAAGACCAAAAAAGACCCCACGAGCGCTTGCCAAAAGAATCAAACTGGCATAAAAACATGCATATGAACTCCCTTTATAGTTAGATTTCTAATAATTTTAAAAAAATACCTTTGATTTATATTGGTTATTA
This sequence comes from Chrosomus eos, assembly GCA_036326025.1. Lineage (NCBI taxonomy): Eukaryota > Metazoa > Chordata > Actinopteri > Cypriniformes > Leuciscidae > Chrosomus > Chrosomus eos. The sequence goes on from CM070828.1 coordinate 1,443,240, forward strand.
TTGTTATTGATATTGACTAACTACGACCACATGACTGACCACATCATCGTCTGGCGGACTGACTAGGCGGAGTACGTTTTCCATTCTCCGTTGCTAGGCCCACCACCGCAGGGCAATCAATGGAGACCTGCTGCCGAAGTGTTGACTTGACTGACCACGTCTTTGTACAGTGTTATTTATTCCTTTTTGTTAATCACCGCAGGGTGAGACTGTTCTAGATTGAGTGAATGTTGTTTTTACTTGTGTCTTTCTGATATGCGTTGTTTATTTACCTACTGACTCTCTTGTAAGTGGATCTCTATCTCTTTTATTATTATTATTATTATTAAATACATTATTATAAATTATACTTGAGTTGTATTGGCAGGTTATTTCTTGATTATGCATATCCTACTATTAGAGTGGTGGTAATGGTAGGCCTGTACAGTAACTCTGTACACAGTATTGTGGTATCTCTTTCCTCCCCATGCGTTTCAATGCTATTTGTATGCATTTTGGTCATGCATATCATGTAAAAAGACTCATATTTACAAAATTATACTAAAAGTATCATACATCACTGAATAGGGGAGGATGTAAGCTTTAATTTGGTATATGACACATAGTCAGGAAAATTATGAATCAGAGGTATTGCCAGAGGTATTGCCATTTATAATTGTACTTATTTTCAAATTGGAATTTCTCAAAAACCTAAAATTCCGAGCTCAGAATTCTCCAAATCTTTGAAATGGCCCAACTCAGTCAATATTAGGTATATCAATGAAAAACTTTCACAGCCTATTCCTTATACTGGGTAGAATGACCTGATGTAAAAAAAATACATCACTAAAAAAATGACTTTAGCTGGGTTATCACAGGCAGGGTCACATATGATATTTATTTTATGTAACAGAAATGAACATTGTGAGTTACATTTTATAAACAATATTGTCAATATTATTTGTTTTCCCTTTATTTCGCTGACGAGCATTTCAAAATGAAACCATAGCAGAGTCTCAATGCAACAGATGATTTTTTTGACTGAAATTCGCATTTTGAACAAATCTTTTTAACGATTCAATGAACAATCACTCTTCCTGAATGAATCAGCCGTCTGAACAAATCGGTTGATAAATGAAACAGTGAGTGACTTGCCACCACCTACTGGCGGTTTTACTTTCACATTTAAAGTACTCTTTAATTAAAATGTTTTAATTAGAAATCAGTTCATATTAAAATAAATAAAGCTATGAGAGTTTTTAAATATTTAATGCAATTGTAAATGGAGTGTAAAATATTAATGCCAGTTCTGATGCTGCTTCTGTGTCTCCTTTGCACTGCAAAGATGGATTTTTATTTAATCATTTAATTTAACTGGTAACAGTGGTATTGTGTTATTATTCTAATAACAATTAGAATAATTATTAACAGCAGGGTGGGGGGGGGGGGGGGGGGTCGTGATGCTGGCTTAACATCATGTCTGTCAGCCATCACGATGGACGATGATATCGTCTATCGGCACAACCCTAGTGTGTATATATATGTATATGTGTGTGTGGAATGCTTTATATCAGGCTTGATGTAATTTTACTTGATTTGTGATTTAATAACTATTTCATTACATTGATTCGAGTACTAAAATTTTCTATGCATCTCTGCTGCAAGCTAAACCACAACAGTGGCGTTTGTACTTATTTATTTTACATGTGTATTTTTTTGCTTTGATTGTAGCTGCTGTCATGAAATGGGACCCAGCTGCAACAGAGGCCCAAATAAAGTCTGCAGCCGATCATCTGAAACATGCCCCCAGGAGAGTCCGGGCTTGCTGCTATAAATGAAGCTTGTGAAGCTTATAGCAGCCACATTTTGTTAATTGATATGTAATACTGTTTTAACAACATTTTATAGATTATTTAAAGGGAAATTGTGTTAATTTATAACTTTACTGTTCTGGCTGTTAAGTTTTGGTCCAGTAGAACAAAATAGTAATAAAATATATATTTTGAGATTTAAATAGTTGATTTCTTGGAGTGATCAGTTTGGTTTACAGGCAAATGGTAAGCAGTTTATTACAATTATATTGATAAGATATACAAATGCAAGACGTGTATATACACTACACAGTTGCCGTATTCAATTGAGTATTCAATATTAGCAAAATTCTTTAAAATCTTATTTAGGTCTATGGTCTGTGTGACTGCAGTTTCATGACACGACAACCATTAACAATGAGTAACTGGGTTTTTCTCAGTGAGAAACTGCCACTAACTCACTGCCACTGTTTTGAAGAAAAGATTTTTTTAAAGTTGGATCCTTGCAAAATGCACATATGGGATTTCCGTTTCAATATGGGTCTTTAACAGTCTTCTTTGACATTTCTACTACAGAAAACGTGACTAATACAACTTTTATTCTGGCTGCCTTTAGATGTCTAACAATTACGTCGGTAGCACGTCTTTAATTTACGTCTATACAACGTCCAGAAAAGACGTATAAAAAACTTTCATTCTGGCTCCTGTGAAGACGTCTTCTGGATGTCTAACAATTACGTCAGTAGCACGTCTTTAATTTACGTCTATACAATGTCCAGAAAAGACGTATAAAAAACTTTCATTCTGGCTCCTGTGAAGACGTCTTCTGGATGTCTAACAATTACGTCAGTAGCACGTCTTTAATTTACGTCTATACAATGTCCAGAAAAGACGTATAAAAAAACTTTCATTCTGGCTCCTGTGAAGACGTCTTCTGGATGTCTAACAATTACGTCAGTAGCACGTCTTTAATTTACGTCTATACAATGTCCAGAAAAGACGTATAAAAAACTTTCATTCTGGCTCCTGTGAAGACGTCTTCTGGATGTCTAACAATTACGTCGGTAGCACGTCTTTAATTTACGTCTATACAATGTCCAGAAAAGACGTATAAAAAACTTTCATTCTGGCTCCTGTGAAGACGTCTTCTGGATGTCTAACAATTACGTCAGTAGCACGTCTTTAATTTACGTCTATACAATGTCCAGAAAAGACGTATAAAAAAACTTTCATTCTGGCTCCTGTGAAGACGTCTTCTGGATGTCTAACAATTACGTCAGTAGCACGTCTTTAATTTACGTCTATACAATGTCCAGAAAAGACGTATAAAAAACTTTCATTCTGGCTCCTGTGAAGACGTCTTCTGGATGTCTAACAATTACGTCGGTAGCACGTCTTTAATTTACGTCTATACAATGTCCAGAAAAGACGTATAAAAAACTTTCATTCTGGCTCCTGTGAAGACGTCTTCTGAATGTCTAACAATTACGTCGGTAGCACGTCTTTAATTTACGTCTATACAACGTCCAGAAAAGACGTATAAAAAACTTTCATTCTGGCTCCTGTGAAGACGTCTTCTGGATGTCTAACAATTACGTCTTTTAGACGTGTTCTAGACGACTTTTTGCTCGCTGGGGTGGATCTCATGTTCACGTGTGTGTTCTTGCTGTCGATCTCATGTTCACGTGTGTGTTCTTGCTGTGGATCTCATGTTCACGTGTGTGTTCTTGCTGTCGATCTCATGTTCACGAGTGTGTTCTTGCTGTCGATCTCATGTTCACGTGTGTGTTCTTGCTGTCGATCTCATGTTCACGAGTGTGTTCTTGCTGTGGATCTCATGTTCACGTGTGTGTTCTTGGTGTGGATCTCATGTTCACGTGTGTGTTCTTGCTGTCGATCTCATGTTCACGAGTGTGTTCTTGCTGTGGATCTCATGTTCACGAGTGTGTTCTTGCTGTGGATCTCATGTTCACGTGTGTGTTCTTGCTGTGGATCTCATGTTCACGAGTGTGTTCTTGCTGTCGATCTCATGTTCACGTGTGTGTTCTTGCTGTCGATCTCATGTTCACGAGTGTGTTCTTGCTGTGGATCTCATGTTCACGTGTGTGTTCTTGGTGTGGATCTCATGTTCACGTGTGTGTTCTGCCGTTCTCATGCATTGACTCTGGGAAAGAGAGTGTGTTTCAGCTCCTGATGAACACATTTCCCAGGATGCCTCTCTCTCTGCCGGTTTCCACGCTTTTCCCCATCTTGGGAATTCTCTTCACTCGGGTCGTCTGACAAAGTCTTCCTGCCTTTCTCTCCCGCTCAGATGTGGAGTTTCCGAGGGTCTTTTATGGCGTCCGGTGCGGATCCACTCTTCTAGGTTTAATTCCCATCTGTCGTCTAGTGGAAAAACTGGGAAGCAACCAGTGAAAGTGAGTGTTTCCGGCTTCAGCCAGAGTCAGACTGACACGCATCTGCGATTCTCAGCTTCACCACTAGATGGAGAGATTCAGTCTCTGAACTACAGCGTGCTTTAAACTCAGTGAGCTGGATATATATACACACAAACTAACGTTTACCTTCAACATTTCTCACATTATCACAGTTTATTCACTATAGTTTAGAAAATGGTAATAAAGTTATTAAATTAGTGTATATTTGACAGGTTTTGTCCGTCCTTCTGTTAGACTCTCACACATGAATTATGTTGAATATCTGTCAGCTGTTAAATTTAACTACACAATTAGATAATACCAGTTTAGCCCAACCAGTGACCCAGCAATGCTTCATGTTGTTCAGTCTGTGTGTAAAAAGAGCATTAGTTATTAAAGAAAAGACACTTCAGCAAAACATCATCAGCTCAAAGTGTCTGAGTCATTATTGGTCCCAAATATTACTGGTAGTCACTGTATGAAGAATATGTGGGTATAATATCTCACAGTTTACTTTATTTTGCTCTCCTCACTTACATAAATCTATATAGTGTCCTGCACACACTAGTAAATGATATTAAAAATGATACTAGTGTCTGAATAATGTTTGGTTTGACTGTGTATATATATATATATATATATATATATATATATATATATATATATATATATATATATATATATATATATATATATATAATTGTGTTGGTTTACAGATATTTCTGTTTCAGGACTGCCATGGTGTGTGAGGAAGAAATAAAACTGCGTATTAATTCAATCACACCAGGAAGTTAGCAGTGCAAACATCTCGTGAATGTTACGCAATTTGCATCAAGTCCATTTATGTATGATGCTTTAAATTGCTTTTTTAATTGTGTAGCCGCTGATTATGTCACAAATTAGCAGCATTCACACTAGCCGTGCACTGTAACCAAAGACTTCAGCGAAACACACCAGCAACCGCTAATTATCCAACGAACACTACCGGGACACGCATAATATCACTTTAAATATTCATGCCAGAGTGAGAAAAATCAATCAATCAATAAATAGATTTAAAAACTCTTAATGAGCGTTTGGCAGACGCTTCCTGAATGAAGCCGAAGCTATTAGAGAAAACGATATAATCAGAAATAATTCACAGATACTGTGATGAATCAGACCAACACACACACATTTAAAAACTCTTCCAGATTTTACATTTCCTCTTCCTGGGAAAACTTTATAACTTTCAGTACGAGCCAAGCTAACACAAATATGTATGTTTTGCTAATGTTCCTGTTAAATTATGAAACCGTTCTCTGAAGAGATGCACATATATCAACATTTTGGCTAATACCGATAATTATTTATATTTGAAAGCCGATAACCGTTATATTGGCAGATAAATCTAAATCCAAATTTTTATATATTTTTTGAGAGCTTGATTACAAAAACTAAAGTCTCACCATTAACAGTCACGTCCCAAACACACATTTATAATGTTCTTATTGTTATTGTATATGTGTTGCACTGAAAAGTGTCTCATAATCCATTATTTATCAGTTTTAAAGGGCACCTATTATGGAATTTTGAAAATGACCTTTCATGTAGTGTGTAACATAGATCTAAGTGAACAAAAACATCCTGCAAAGTTTTAAATATGAAAGTTCACCGTATACAAAGTTATTGTCTCTCAAAAGTAAGAGTCGACTCTGAGTCGCTGATATGAATCGATAGACGAACTATGCTTTTTCTCTGTCTATATGACGTCACCTCAACAAGTTATTTGAATAAGACACGCCCACTTATTGCGCACGCCGTGAAACTTGAAAACATCATGTCGACGAGACGCTGTTCTGAAGTGCGAATCAAAAGCTGCCCAGGGACGAGCATGTGAAGACTCAGTGGCTAGAGTTTATATTTACAACTATATCACACAAGTATAGCCCAACCTTGAGCTGTGTTCGCCTCATTTTAATGACGATTCCTTTACAAACATAAATGCTTTCAAGTGTGGATTCGCGAGTCGCCTGATACTGAAGGAAGGTTCAGTACCAAGTTTTATTTGGATCGGCTTCCTCCTCCGAATCACAACCTGTAAGTACTATTAAAGGATTAGTTCACTTTTTAAAAAACTTTTGCTGATAATTTACTCACCCCCATGTCATCCAAGATGTCCATGTCTTTCTTTCTTCAGTGGAAAAGAAATTAATGATTTTGATGAAAACATTCCAGGATTTTTCTCCATATAATGGACTTCAATAGTGGCCAAAACGGTTCAAGGTCCAAATGAGTTTCAGTGCAGCTTCGAATCACTTCAAATGACAAATGACGATACCAGACGATGAATAAGGGTCTTATCTAGCGAAACGATGCGCCATTTCGAAAATAAATAAAACAGTTAAAGTATTATTAGCACAAATGCTCGCCTTGCTCTGTCCTGAGATGCGTGTTCGTGATTCGCCCGTTCGAACTCGTTCATTAAAATGAACAAATCTTTTTTTCGAGTGTGTGTGTGTGTGTGTGTGTGTGTGTGTGTGTGTGTGTGTGTGTGTGTGTGTGTGTGTGTGTGTGTGTGTGTGTGTGTGTGTGTAAATTACGCTCAGCGCAGCTTCTAGGTCTCCAATGTCCATTTTTTGAAATATGTGAAATGTTTGTTTGTTGTTATTGGAGTTGTCATAAAGAATAGAGCGTGTTGTAGTACTGCAGTGCTTTATCATTATGTTTATGCGTTGGGCTAACGCAATCAATAACTGACTGGGTCATCTGACCAATCACCGCAGATTACTGTCACGCAAAGCAGGGGTTTGGACAAATGAGTCGTTGAACGAATCATTAGGGAGTCGGTGAGCAAATCAGGTAAAAATAAATGCATATTATAAGACAACAAAAGTGTTTTTTGTCATTGCATGCATGTAAAACTGTTGTTGGGGACTCCCAGAACAACATTAGGAACATTTTACATGCCATAATAGGTGCCCTTTAATATATCAGCCAAAATGTTTTATCGGGCCGATAACGATAACATTAAAAATGAACGATATATCGTCCATCCCGATCTCTGAACGTTCAAAATATCCATGTTTTTTAAATAAACATAAAACAGTTTTTTCTCGATTATTAGACAAACATTATGGAAACGTTACTTTTGAATGTTCACAGAAACATTTCTAAAATATTACATCCAACTAAAATGTTTGAGTTAAAGTTGAGAATGATGTTTGTGTGTGTGTGAGCGATATTAAAGAGCGAGTGTTCCTCTTCATCTGTGATCTTCTGAGAAACGTCTCTTTTGTCCGGCGTTTACGACTCTTAAATTACATCGACTCCAGACCCTTCAGTTTCACACAAACAATAATCCGGCTGTTGACTGACACTGTTGTCAGAGCGCAGGACGCTTTACGCCGCTAGTACACGCGCTTCCCTGTCCGTGGCACTTTGGATTATTTGAGATTATGTTGTAATCCTCATAAATCCTCATTGCTTTAAGACTTGTCCAAGCGCAGCGCTGATGAAGACTTAAGCGTGTTACGAGGCGGTCGTCATTATTTCGTCTCCTGTCAGAGAATCAAACCCTGATGTATCAGTAGTTCAGGGAGATTAGGAGACCAGTGTCCACACCAATCCCCACCCGCGCGTCTTCATCAGGAACACACTCTCTTTATGATCAGCTTCATATCTTTAGACATGCATTTCTCTTTCTCTCGTTCATTACTTTAAATTATAATCCTGAGAAAAGTGTAAAAAGAATGAGTTTACTAGAGACCGTCACAATCAACAGTTTAGCTCTAAATGTTCAGCGAGTCATAATTTACTGCTTTCAAATATGTACGACTCTTTCTTCTGCAAACTCTAGCAAAAAAAACATTGATAAATAAAAAATAAAGTCTATAATAAGCGCATAAATGTTTGGTTTCTTCACAAACATCTGTTTTTTTATTCGCTTTATCATTTCTGACAAACTTATAAAAAAAAATCAGATTTGTCAGAAAAACATAGGAACAAAATTCCTTTAAAAACTGTAATGCTCATTGTTAGTTAATGCATGTTTACAAATGAGACTTTAGTGTAAAGTTACATAAAAACAGCATTTATAACACTCAATGATTCCTGATAAATTAACGCACTTATTAATGTTAGTAAATAAATAATTGTGCATTGTTTAGTGCATTAACTAATATACTTAATAATGTATTAGATTAAGATTAAGACTAAGATTAATAAATGATGTAGAAGTATTGTTCAGTTAGTTCATGTTATTGCATTTTTTTTGTATATATTTCACTTACTTAAATTTAAAATATAACAATATGATATGCTTTGATTCGCTTCATTATTTCTGACCAATTTATAAAACACATCAAATTTGTACTTTTTATAAAGAAAATAAACAAAAACATTCAGTGTTGTAAATGCAATTTTTTTGTATCAGTAATTTTATGGAAACGTATTACTAGCATTTTTAACGCACTTATTAATGTTAGTAAAAATATGATTGTGCTTTTTTTAGTTCAGTGCATTAATATTAACAGATACAACTTTTGACTTGAATAATGTATTAGTAAATGTTGAAGTTAACTAAGATTAATAAATGATGTAGAAGTATTGTTCATTGTTAGTTCATGTTATGTTTGTATATTTACTTCACTTACTTAAACTAAATAAAACAATCGAGAAAATGCTTCTCAAACACACATGTAAAATGTCATGAAAGGTCATAATTCTGAGATTAGTGTAAGTCAGCTCGTAACGACACGTACAGTGAGCAGTGTCTGTGTGTGTGTGTGTGTGTGTGTGTGTGTGTGTGTGTGTGTGTGTGTGTGTGTGTGTGTGTGTGTGTGTGTGTGTGTGTGTGTGTGTGTGTATGAGACATCAGAAATGCAAACAGCGCATCTGGTGTGACTTTGAGGACTAGTTGTCAGGAGAAAGTAGGTTAGAGTTTGTTTTAAGGACATGTGACCCGACGACCTTGGCTGTGTTCCTGCCCGTGTCAGTCGTGTTCCTCCGGCCACACACACACACACACACACACCGGTCAGAGAGCAGCAGCAGCCTAGAGAGCCCATCACAAACACACACAGTCAAACGCAAACCCTCGTCGCTGGCAGTTCGAGGACGAGTCCAAGTTTCCCTGAGTTTGTGCTTTCCCACAATGCACTGCGGTGCAGGGGTCAAACCCCTCTAAACATGGAGATGTTCAACTTTGTTTAATCTACGATTTCAACACTAGCAGGAAACAATGGCCACATATTTGGAGGTTGTTGAGAGTGCGCTAGTATTTCTGAGTTTACGCGGCTCATACGCACATGCCATAACACAGCGCCGCTCCGTCAACACATGTAAACACAACACTCTCGCCGCCGAGATTCCCAGTCTGAAGAAGTGTGTGTTCTGAAGAATCCTGTGGAGCCGGAGCCCACGACACCGGGGCCTTCAGACGAACTGTTTATACGCTCCTCACATTCACAAACAGCACACAGCGAGTGAGAGCAGCTGGAGCCAATATCAATATGAATATGAATAAGAGGTGTCACATGACACGCGCTCAGAAGAAAAGTGAAAATATCGAACCATGAACGGGTCATCTTTACTTAGTAATTAGTTCAGTTAGTAATTAGTTGGTTTAGTTTGGTTGGTTTGTTAGTAATTAGTTCAGTTAGTAATTAGTTCAGTTAGTAATTAATTCGAGTTGGTTGGTTTGTTAGTAATTAGTTCAGTTAGTAATTAGTTCAGTTAGTAATTAGTTAGTTTAGTTGGTTGGTTGTTAGTAATTAGTTCAGTTAGTAATTAGTTGGTTTAGTTGGTTGGTTGGTTGGTTAGTAATTATTTGGTTTGGTTGGTTGGATGGTTAGTAATTAGTTAGTTTAGTTGGTTGGTTTGTTAGTAATTAGTTCAGTTAGTAATTAGTTGGTTTAGTTGGTTGGTTGGTTTGTTAGTAATTCGTTGGTTTAGTTGGTTGGTTGGTTTGTTAGTAATTAGTTCAGTTAGTAATTAGTTAGTTTAGTTGGTTGGTTTGTTAGTAATTAGTTCAGTTAGTAATTAGTTGGTTTAGTTGGTTGGTTGGTTTGTTAGTAATTCGTTGGTTTAGTTGGTTGGTTGGTTTGTTAGTAATTAGTTCAGTTAGTAATTAGTTAGTTTAGTTGGTTGGTTGTTAGTAATTAGTTCAGTTAGTAATTAGTTAGTTTAGTTGGTTGGTTTGTTAGTAATTAGTTCAGTTAGTAATTAGTTGGTTTAGTTGGTTGGTTGGTTTGTTAGTAATTCGTTGGTTTAGTTGGTTGGTTGGTTTGTTAGTAATTAGTTCAGTTAGTAATTAGTTAGTTTAGTTGGTTGGTTTGTTAGTGATTAGTTCAGTTAGTAATTAGTTGGTTTAGTTGCTTGGTAGGTTTGTTAGTAATTAGTTAGTTTAGTTGGTTGGTTTGTTAGTAATTAGTACAGTTAGTAATTAGTTAGTTTAGTTGCTTGGTTAGTAATTAGTTCAGTTAGTAATTAGTTGGTTTAGTTGGTTGGTTGGTTAGTAATTAGTTTAGTTGGTTGGTTTGTTAGTAATTAGTTCAGTTAGTAATTAGTTGGTTTAGTTGGTTGGTTGGTTAGTAATTATTTAGTTTAGTTGGTTGGTTGGTTAGTAATTAGTACAGTTAGTAATTAGTTGGTTTAGTTGGTTGGTTGGTTAGTAATTAGTTGGTTTAGTTGGTTGGTTAGTAATTAGTTCAGTTAGTAATTAGTTGGTTTAGTTGGTTGGTTGGTTAGTAATTAGTTCAGTTAGTAATTGGTTGGTTTAGTTGGTTGGTTGGTTAGTAATTAGTTCAATTAGTAATTAGTTGGTTGGTTGGTTAGTAATTAGTTCAGTTAGTAATTAGTTGGTTTAGTTGGTTGGTTGGTTAGTAATTAGTTGGTTGTTTGGTTAGTAATTAGTTCAGTTAGTAATTAGTTGGTTTAGTTGGTTGGTCAGTTAGTAATTAGTTTGTTTAGTTGGTTGGTTGGTTGGTTGGTTAGTAATTAGTTAGTTTAGTTGGTTGGTTTGTTAGTAATTAGTTAAGTTTAGGCTTGTTCGACTTGAAGCAGTGCTGCACAGACCGATCGGCGTGTGACATCAAAGTACAGCGAGAGCAATTCAACAGCATATGGAGCATCTAATTAACTAATTACTAACAAAACAACAAACCAAACTAAGCTAAGTCTGATTCTCAATCACTCTCGCTGTACTTGTAGAGATTGATCTGTGCAGCACTGCTTCAGGTCAAACAAGCCTATTGTTAGCAATTAGTTAGTTTAGTTGGTTGGTTAGTAAGCTAGTCATTAGTTCAGTTAGTAATTAGTTTGTTCAGTTAGTTGGTTGGTTGGTTAGTACTGAGTTCAGTTAGTCATTAATTTAGTTAGTTGGTTAGTTGGTTGGTTGGTTGGTAATTAGTTCAGTTAGTAATGAGTTCAGTTAGTAATTGGTTTAGTTAGTTGGTTGGTTGGTTGGTTGGTAATTAGTTCAGTTAGTAATTGTCTCATGAGAGATCGCCTACCTCGGGGACGTGAGAGGACGCTGGCCCTGTTTGTTCGCCGCTTCTCTGTCTGCTATTCCTTCTTGTGTTCCTGTTTTGTTTGTGCTCACTGTAACCCTTCCTCTGGACAACCTCACAGCTGGTTCCCGAAGCCGCTTGGGCACCTCGACCGGACTGTCGCCTCTTCGGTTAGCCGCTTGCTGACTGCCCGCGTTCATCAACGCGTGCCTGCTAATTCTAATTCTAGCTGCAATAGCGGCTAACCCGATTGCCTACCTCTTTCTCACAGGCAACCTCCACCAGTTGCTTTCATCTCCTCCTGTCATGCCATGGACCATTTTAGCACTTACATCAGTCATCCATTTCTGTGTTCCTAGTCCATCACTAACTGCTATCACAGAGCTCTCCTCTCAGTCTCTCAGGGCTTGGCATCATGTTCAAATATTCAACTCTGCAACTGGTCGAACTAATCAACTACTCAATTCCATCCTGCATCCCAGTCATCAAACATCTCGGACTTCTACGTCGACCCCGTTACATCCACAGAAGTTTTCGCCGCAAGTTTGTTTACTTCCAACATGGACAATCCATTCCATCCATCTGGTCACCTGCACGCTCTGTCGCACCTCTCCCACGCCATCGGAACGCTTCCCCCGCTGGATCACATAGAGCTGAGCGCACCGACTGGCCGACAGAAAACCCGGACTGGACTACAGTGCTATTCGCACTTCACATATACCTATTCTCCAATCACTTGCAAATTCACTTACTCTCCCTTCTCAACTGCATTACCCCCTCACTCACACTGCTAACCGGGACAACCACAGATCTTTCCAGCCTGCCATCCTTGCCAACTTTGCTCTCCTCAACACCCGATCGCTTAACAATAAAGCCCCTGCCCTCCATGAGCTAATCCTTGACAACATGCTGGATTTCCTTCTGCTCACTGAAACTTGGCAACAACTCACTGACTTCTTCTCCCTCAACCAAGCATCCCCCACCAGCAACAACTACATCTGCAAATCCCGCCCCTCCCGCCGTGGAGGTGGCCACGCCGTTATTTATACACTTCAGTATCATCATTTGAATATCTCGTCTTTCTATCTCGTCTTATTAGTTAGTTTTAGTAGTTAGTTTAGTTTAGTTAGTTGTTTGGTTGGCTAATTGGTTAGTAATGAGTTCAGTTAGTCATTACTTTAGTTAGTTGGGTTGGTTGGTTGGTTATTAGTTCAGTTAGTAATTAGTTAGTTTAGTTAGTTGGTTGGTTGGTTAGTAATGAGTTCAGTTAGTAATTGGTTTAGTTAGTTGGTTGGTTGGTAATTAGTTCAGTTAGTAATTAGTTAGTTTAGTTGGTTGATTGGTTGGTTAGTAATGAGTTCAGTTAGTAATTAGTTAGTTGGTTGGTTGGTAATTAGTTCAGTTAATAATTAGTTAGTTTAGTTGGTTGGCTGGTTGGTTAGTAATTAGTTTCATTAGTAAATAGTTTATTTGGTTGGTTATTAAGTTAGTAATTACTTCAAGCTAGTTAGTTTTAGTAGTTAGTTAGTTTGGTTTAGTAAGTTGTTTGGTTGGTTAATTGGTTAGTAATGAGTTCAGTTAGTCATTACTTTAGTTAGTTGGTTGGTTGGTTGGTTGGTTGGTTGGTTGGTTGGTTGGTTGGTTGGTTGGTTGGTAATTAGTTCAGTTAGTAATTAGTTAGTTTAGTTAGTTCGTTGGTTGGTTAGTAATGAATTCAGTTAGTAATTGGTTTAGTTAGTTGGTTAGTTGGTTGGTAATTAGTTCAGTTAGTAATTAGTTAATTTAGTTGGTTGATTGGTTGGTTGGTTAGTAATGAGTTCAGTTAGTAATTAGTTAGTTGGTTGGTTGGTAATTAGTTCAGTTAGTAATTAGTTAGTTTAGTTGGTTGGCTGGTTGGTTAGTAATTAGTTTTGTTAGTAAATAGTTTATTTGTTTGGTTATTAAATTAGTAATTACTTCAAGTTAGTAATTAGTTAGTTTAGTTGGTTGGTTAGTAATTAGTTCAGTTAGTAATTTGTTTATTTAGTTGATTGGTTGGTAGTTAGAAATTAATTCAGTTAGTAATTGGTTTAGTTTGTTGGTTATTAAGTTAGTAATTAGTTAGTTTATTTGGTTAGTTAGTAATTAGTTCAGTTATTAATTAGTTCGGTTAGTTAGTTAGTAATTAGTTAATTAATTTGGATAATTAGTAATTGGTTAGTCATTTGTTTAGTTAGTAATTAGTATAGTTATGGCGCTTTTCCACTGCATGGTATGGCTCAGTACGACTCAACTCGGCTCACTTTAGCTCGGTTTGCTTTTCCACTGCAGTTAGTACCGCTTTAAAGTGGGCGTGCTTATAGACTGATCGTTATAGTTTATCCGCTCCTCGGCAACCAACGAGAGGAACGTCTGCACTCCGTCCACTGATTCAGACATTTCTTTTTTGGATGTTTTTTTTCTTTCTTTTTTCTTCAAGCAAGTCCAGAAAGTAGTTTTAAAGCAGGTGCTACAGCGGTGGCTGTTGAAATCTAGCGGGTTTGATGTCTCGCAAATACAATGACGCTGGTAGTGACGATTCTGTCTGACCAATCAGTGATCTGCAGTGTTTTCACGTTACAGTTTAGTATCGGTACGCTTGGAACCTCAACAGAGGTGGTACCATTTAAAGCGACCCGAAGTGAGCTGTACCGGGCCGAGCCGTACCGTACCATGCTGTGGAAAAGCACCATTAGTAATTATTGAATAGCTAGTTAGTACTAACTTTTAATTAATTTAGTTTTAATTTATTTTATTTGCATTAAATTTTATGAAATTAACAGCTCGAAAACATATTTTATCAGTAGAAAACAATTAAAAAACCCTTTAAACATGAATTTATTATGCAATCATTTAAGACATTTCTATATAGATATATAGAAAACTAGGGCTGACTTCTAATAGCCGAGGATTCGGCGATTCGATTCGGAGAGGTCTGCTTCGACTATGAACCTCAGTCGAATAGTAGGGAAGTGTTATGTAACCGGTTATTATATAACCATGAGACCGACGGTTATAGTTGAACACCGTCATTAGAACTCTATAACCGCCAAAACTGTGCTATTAAAATATTTTTTACAAACATTTTTTTATCATAGAGAATGTTTAAATACTAATGTCATCTTACGAGAGAAACTGAGGCGGAGTTGGAGCTTTGGAGGCTGCACTGCTGGAGATGATTCGGAAGAGGTCTGTGCTCCTTTACCGATCAGAGCGTGCGCTGACACAGAGTTAAAACCTTGTTTATACTCGACGCGTCCGCACGAGCGCGATGGTGCGCACGGCAAAAAATGACGCGTTGGATGCGCAAGACCGGCAAGACCCCATTTCGCTTGGCTGTGTGCACGGCTTTTTTTGTAACAGCGCGCGCGACGCGCGTCCGAGGATGACCGACTTCAAGCCGAATCTGCCCGAGCATGTATGCCCGAGCAGACAGTACGTCTCCACCGCACCGGCACGCACTTTGCGCGTCTAAATTGCAAAGTTCATTGCAAATTTTTTGTTAAGGTTTTGTTTACTTTGTGTGATTTATTTAAAACAAAGCACGTTCATTGCAACGTTTTTTTTTTGTTTTTGTTTTTTTGTTAAGGATTCATTTAATGGAAGGCACATTCACTTCTAGTTGTCTTGCTGTTCATTTTAAATAAACGTAGAGCGAGTTGTCCTATAACAGACGAACAGTTATTCAACCGAACGTCTGCTATCTTAAAAAAAAAAAAAATCGACTATCAGTCGACTACGGCAAAATCTAACGAATCAGATTCGACTATGAAAATCCTTAGTCGAAAACAGCCCTATAGAAAACAGAATATAGAAACCACGTATAGAATATAAAACCACAATTAACTTATTTTAAGTCATGTCCTTTACAACTTTTTTTTTTTTTTTGTATTTGAAGAGCCAGAACTCCCACAGACTGGAAACACTGGAAATAAGAGCAAGCCTCGTTTTAAAAGTGTGATTTCAAGATCTGGAAAAGTCATATTACATATTAACATAAAATGTAATAAATTATCATAACTCCATGGACATTTTCAAACATTTCATGAACACATGTTTTCTAGTTATGCCAAGCAATAGAATATTTTGATACTGATATGTATTTGATATTTGATATTTTGAAATTGTGATACTTTTAAAAACCCTAATAACTTAATATCTGGCGATGAATGACTTGAACACAAGATGTTTGTGATAGTGTTGGAGAATTCAGAAACATTAGTGATGTTTGTTTGTTTGATTGCTCAGACAGAAAGGCCCCTGACCGGTCAAACACGTCCCTCCTTTATCAAGCATGTCTGAAGCCGTTTATAAAGTCCTGTAACTTGAGATTCAACATCAGCAGATTCCACACACACACACATCAAACCGGCCAGGACCGCATAAATCCTCTGAGAAACACACTGAACGCTCCCAAAGTTAAAATAAACATCAGGGAAAGGTTGTAAAACACACTTCTTTAGCTGTATAAACAGGTTGTCGGTGTAAACTGTGTACGCAGACGTCAGCTCTTAAACGAGTAATACTGTAAATACAGCGTTTACACCGAGATCATTTATTCTACTCCTGCATAAACACAAAGAGGAGATTTCATAAAGGTAACAATCGAGTTTGTGTATGATTGACCCGCAGAATTTACACAAAAACCTCCAGCTCAAAATATTTACGCCGAGAGCGAGTGCGATTACTGGATTGTTCTGGCGTTGTTTGTCCGGGAGAACGAGAGAACGGGAACAGGTGGCGTGTGATTGGTGGAGCCTGGAGATGTATAAACAGAGAGAGAGAGAGAGAGAGAGGGAGAGAAGAGAGAGAGACAGAGAGAGAGAGAGAGAGAGAGAGAGAGAGAGAGAGAGAGAGAGAGAGAGAGAGAGAGAGAGAGAGAGAGAGAGAGAGAGAGAGAGAGAGAGAGAGAGAGAGAGTTCAACATGACACACTTTGTCAGACTTCAGAAGGACTTGATTTGGTGTTTACACAGAGACACACACACACACACACACACACACACACACACACACACTCTCTCTCTCTCTCTCTCTCTCTCTCTCTCTCTCTCTCTCTCTCTCTCTCTCTCTCTCTCTCACACACACACACACACACACACACACACACACTGTATCATAATCAAGGAGATCGCGTCCCTGTTATATTTAGTCGGAGCTAAACGTTCCCGTATCGGGATTCGCTAATCGCACCCCCTGCGATTTCTTATGTTGTCAATTGGGGAAATTGTGCATTTTTTTGGACGCCACGTTTGGAAAACAAATTTGATAGTGCAAGTATTAATCAGACAATAACAAAGCTGTGTGAAATGAGTTAGAGAGAACTAGACTGATTGCTTTAATTACTCGCTGCGTTAAATATTTCCAGAACAAAAGACGCTGCTTTTGTGGCGAGTTCGGATTGTGTTTCTGCACTTCTTCTCTTTACGCTTTAATTATGGGAAACGGCATGCTGGGAGAACAAAGACCAGTGTGTGTGTGTGTGTGTGTGTGTGTGTGTGTGTGTGTGTGTGTGTGTGTGTGTGTGTGTGTGTGTCATATTGTATCAATATATATCATATACATTATATGATATATGATAATATATGATACATTATATCATACTGACCTCTGACCTGTAATGCTGCCTACATCATAATCATACACTGTTCGTTCGTTGCCCAGAGGAGGACTGATGGTGCTTTCACACCTGCCTCATTTAGTTGAATTGAATCACACTAGAGTTGGTTTTCCCCCTTTGTGCGGTTCGTTTGGGCAGGCACCGAACTACAGGTGTGAAAGCACTGAACTACAGGTGTGAAAGCACTGAACTACAGGTGTGAAAGCACCGAACTACAGGTGTGAAAGCACCGAACTACAGGTGTGAAAGCACTGAACTACAGGTGTGAAAGCACTGAACTACAGGTGTGAAAGCGCTGAACTACAGGTGTGAAAGCGCTGAACTACAGGTGTGAAAGCACTGAACTACAGGTGTGAAAGCACCGAACTACAGATGTGAAAGCACCGAACTACAGGTGTGAAAGCACCGAACTACAGGTGTGAAAGCACCGAACTACAGGTGTGAAAGCACCGAACTACAGGTGTGAAAGCACCGAACTACAGGTGTGAAAGCACCGAACTACAGGTGTGAAAGCACCGAACTACAGGTGTGAAAGCACCGAATTACAGGTGTGAAAGAACTGAACTACAGGTGTGAAAGAACTGAACTACAGATGTGAAAGCACCGAATTACAGGTGTGAAAGCACTGAACTACAGGTGTGAAAGCACCGAATTACAGGTGTGAAAGCACTGAACTACAGGTGTGAAAGCACCGAACTACAGGTGTGAAAGCACCCTGAGTCTGGGTTCTCCCGAGGGTTTCCTCCATTCTGTCACTGATGGAGTTTCTGTTCTGTCACTTTTGTCTGGATTATATTTCTGTTGGTGACAGAACTCTGACATTCCCGGTTTGTCCTGTGTTTATGTTTAGTCTGGTTTATTGTGAGCACATGGCACAGGAATACAAAAAGCCATGTGCTCTTGTCTGTTGTCAGCCCCTCCCATCTCGTTACCTGATAATTGATTAATCTTCTCCAACTGTTTGTTCGTTACCCTCCTGTGTTTGTTCCCTATTTAGGCCTTCTCCACACGGACACGGGTATTTTTATAACCGGAGTTTTTCCACACATGCTCGGTCTCCGTCTACATGAAAACGCAAAAACACACTATCAAGCGCGGTCAAGAGCATGCCACGCCAGCAGGCAGCGATATAACCCTAACCGTAAAGCCACGTTGGCCAATCAGAAGCCTAACAAAAAGTTATTACCGGTTCCAGTAGGCGCAAATCTGACATCAAACACGGCGGATAACGGCGCACACTCTGCCGTCGCAAGGCAAAAACCCCGGTTTCACTGTCTACACGACAACACTGTAACCGGCGTTTCTGAAAATCCTCACCCTGGCAGGGGTTTTCAAAAATGTTCGGTTCCAGTGCGTTTCCGTGTGGACGAACGGCCGAACCGCATAAAAAAAGTCACGGTTATAAAAATACCCGTGTCCGTGTGGACAGGGCCTTAGTCTCCCTGTGTTTGCAGTCCTGTGCTGGTTCGTGGTCCATGTTTCCCTCGTGTTTTCTGTTCCTGCCTGAGTTCTCTCTTGTTTTTCCCCACGGGGTTGTTTTGTTTATAGTTTTGTTTTGTTTACCCACACTTGTATCCACGATTCCTGTTTTACCCATTCCGTGAGAAGGTTCCTTCACTGTCGCGTTGGCTTTTGGCTTGCTTAGTTAGGGACAATTAATTTTAAATTTAACAATACTATTACAACATTATTTTCCTGTTATCTCTGTAAAGCTGCTTTGAAACACTCTGTATTGTAAAAAGCGCTGTATAAATATGTGTAGTATATGTAGGCCTGTCGCGATAGTCGATAAATCGATTAATCTCACGATAACAAAAAATGACCTCGATAATTTTTCCGGCCGCGATAATTTCATTTGCATACCGTATTTTCCGCACTATAAGGCGCACTTAAAAGCCTTTAATTTTCTGCCAATGGATCGTGGATGGCTGGGCTGATATATCAGTCTCAACTGTGATCCGAGCTTTCACGAAGGCAGGAATAATCTCTTTATTCAGCCAGCTCACATACCCGTATTTACTTCCTGTTTTCGGTCGAAGTCCACAGTAGTCGATTGTTGAGCTCGCGC
Organism: Chrosomus eos; assembly: GCA_036326025.1. NCBI lineage: Eukaryota > Metazoa > Chordata > Actinopteri > Cypriniformes > Leuciscidae > Chrosomus > Chrosomus eos. The sequence goes on from CM070828.1 coordinate 1,462,642, forward strand.
GCGTGCGATCAAACCTCCTCCGCGTGTTCAACATCTGATTCGGATGAACTATCCATTTGAGCTGATATTCTCAGAACACCGAACAGCACCGTCATCGGCAGACAGCTGACAGTATAAGTCTCTCTCCACTGTTGTTTAGTTACCAATGATCACGCGCGCGCACTCGACAATCGCCTACTGTGGACTTAGACCGAAAACAGGAAGAAAATACGGGTATGTGAGCTGGCTGAATAAACATCATTTTTATTCATATCAAACATGCACATGCACCTAAAACACAATCATCCGTTGCAGTTTTCCCAGTTGGGAAAAAAAAGAAGCTACAACAGACGGGCCGTCTTTTTTTGCCTGTTATGAAATGCATGTTGAGCCTATTGTTTATTATTTTTTGAAGTGCAATTTTGTTTACATCCATTTTATTTATTGTTTTTGGTATTTATTCAAGTGCATTTTTGTTGACAGAGTCCATTGCTTTTATTGTTTTTGGTTGTTTTGTTCATTGTTATTGTGGATATTTAAAATGTTTTTTAATGCACTGCCATTTTCAGTGTTAAGTAGTCTTTGGAAATAAACGTTTATTGAATTTTGAAAGGTGTATGTGCATTATTATGCCATTATCATTATTCTAGATGAAAATGGTCTCAGATCGACAATATTATCGTTTATCGCGATAATTTCTTGGACAATTTATCGTCCAGCAAAATTTGTTATCGTGACAGGCCTAAGTATATGTAAGCGCTATATAAGTATATGTGTACTCTATATGTGTATAGATGTATAGAACAACATAATAATAAGTATATAAAAATTGTAAATTGAATGAACGTAAGAATTAAGGGGGTAGGAGTATCTAAGTTTTACTTATTCCTACTCCTTTTCGCACATGTAATAGAATTATGTCAACAGGAAAGAAGTCTACTTAGTTTGCTGCTCATTTGTTGTTGTTTTTCTCCTATTTTTTAAACATTGTTTTATATTTTTTTATACTTTATTTTCCATGTTCGAAATAAAGATTTCAAATTCAAATTCAATCCAATAAATAAAGGTGACTTGACACACACACACACACACACACACACACACACATGTTTGTTTTTGTGACTTATGAGGACATTCTATAGGCGTAATGGTTTTTATACTGGACAAACTATATATTCTATCCCCCTACACTGCCCCTGTCCCTAAACCTACCCCTTACAGGAGACATGCTGGATTTTAACATTTTAAAAAAAACATTGTTTTTTATGTTTTTTAAGCTGTTTGAAATATGAGGACGCATGCAATGTCCTCATATTTCACGTGTAAGTTGTAATACCAGTGTAATACCCATGTCATTATACACATTTGTGTCCTCATATATCACAAAAACAAGCACACACACACACACACAGACACACACACACACACACACACACACCTTGTGTGCAGTCAGTCATTATAAAGCATGATTAGGCCGTCAGTGATGTAAAGCAGTGGTCAGCCAGGATTAGCTCGCTGTCGCGGTCTCTGGTAAACACACTGATGCGCTTCTGGAGGGATCAGTGACAGACGCCGTGTGTGTGTGTGTGTGTGTGTGTGTGTGTGTGTGTGTGTGTGTGTGTGTGTGTGTGTGTGTGTGTGTGTGTGTGTGTGTGCAGTCTCTCAGTGTCAACTTAAATACTATATGCTGAGGATCACATTCAGATTCATCTCTGCAAAGGTACTTAAGATGATATTGTTTAAAGGGGCCGTTTACGCCCAAAGCCACGGACTCGACACCGGAGGAATTAATTGGTTACATCAGTCATTCAACAGTTTAAAGGAGGAAAAATATGCAATTTAAATCTTGAATTTAAATTGCATATTAAAGGGTAATACCACGTTTCATTACTTAAAGTTCAGATGGTTTTTGAGGAACCTAATACTTTTAAAAGCTGGCAAGTCGCCGGATGAAACTCATCATAGGTGACTCTGTGAGCGCGGCTCACACACAACACACACACACACACACACACACACACACACACACACACACACACACACACACACACACACACACACACACACACACACACACACACACACACACACACACACACACACACACACACACACACTGTTCATGACGGGGTCAGTGTGGAGATCTGAAGGGTAAATGTCACGTATTGATCGACACTGATTGATCCGTGGCTGCAATCATTGACATTCTCTCCACTTACAGCAAAGTGTGTGTGTGTGTGTGTGTGTGTGTGTGTGTGTGTGTGTGTGTGTGTGTGTGTGTGTGTGTGTGTGTGTGTGTGTGTGTGTGTGTGTGTGTGTGTGTTGTACTTTATGCCGGAGATGTGCCGGGAATTTTCTCACTTTCCGCACATGCCTTTCC
>CM070828.1:1470000-1477500 GCA_036326025.1 Chrosomus eos
CAGTCCTGTGGGCGAAAATGCCTTTGTTGATGCTAGAGGTCAGAGGAGTGATAGTGAATGGGCCGACTGATTCAAGCTGATAGAAGAGCAACTTTGACTGAAATAACCACTCGTTACAACCCAGGTATGCAGCAAAGCATTTGTGAAGCCACAACACGCACAACCTTGAGGCGGATGGGCTACAACAGCAGAAGACCCCACCGGGTACCACTCATCTCCACTAAAAATAGGAAACAGAGGCTACAAATTGCAAGAGCTCACCAAAATTGGACAGTTGAAGACTGGAAAAATGTTGCCTGGTCTGATGAGTCTCGATTTCTGTTGAGACATTCAGATGATCAGAATTTGGCGTAAACAGAATGAGAACATGGATCCATCATGCCTTGTTACCACTGTGCAGGCTGGTGGTGGTGGTGTAATGGTGTGGGGGATGTTTTCTTGGCACACTTTAGGCCCCTTAGTGCCAATTGGGCATCGTTTAAATGCCTACCTGAGCATTGTTTCTGACCATGTCCATCCCTTTATGGCCACCATGTACCCATCCTCTGATGGCTACTTCCAGCAGGATAATGCACCATGTCACAAAGCTGGAATCATTTCAAATTGGTTTCTTGAACATGACAATGAGTTCACTGTACTAAAATGGCCCCCACAGTCACCAGATCTCAACCCAATAGAGCATCTTTGGGATGTGGTGGAACGGGAGCTTCGTGCCCTGGATGTGCATCCCACAAATCTCCATCAACTGCAAGATGCTATCCTATCAATATGGGCCAACATTTCTAAAGAATGCTTTCAGCACCTTGTTGAATCAATGCCACGTAGAATTAAGGCAGTTCTGAAGGCGAAAGGGGGTCAAACACAGTATTAGAATGGTGTTCCTAATAATCCTTTAGGTGAGAGTAGAATTGCAATATATAAACTTGCAATAACTGTTTTATTTAATGTTATTCCATGGCAGAAACAAGCTTCCACATAAAGGTCTTTATCAAATGGAAAGTCATTACACTCATGCTGATATCAGGAGACAGCATCACCGTTTATAACTCACCCAAGACCTTTTACTCTGCAAATATCACAGAACAATAAAATAAACCCAGCACATCCATCTTTACTCTTATCAGATGAGCTTTATTGCTCCAGACCATTACGGCCCAATCCCGCGGTGTCCCGGACGGGTCCGTGACGGATGAAAGCGTGTCAGGATGAGGAATGTGTTCATCCGGCCCGGATCGGGTCTGACGCGACCCAACACCCCGTTACACTGCTTACTGCTCATCAATAACCCTGACCTCTCACACGCTCTCATTACACTCGGGAAACCCTTTTCGGTTGTTAAGTTTGTTTGCAGGAGTTTCGATTACTCAAGGCTTTAGAGGAAGAGTTTTAGGAAGTTTTGTGACATTCGTTTAAGATATATTACGCCCTTTTATAAAGTCTTGATGTTGTTTTCAGGGGTCTATATCACCTCTTCTAGCACAATTACCAGTTTATATTTGCAAGTTTATATCTTTTTTCTCACAACTGCAAGTTTATATTTGTGAGTTTATATCTTTTGCTTAAGTTTTTATCTCGCAATTCTGACATTTTTCTCACAATTCCGTGTTTATGATTGTGAGTTTATATTTCATAAATTCTAACTTAAAAAAAAGTTTATATCTTTTGTAAGTTTCTGTCTTTTTTCGCACAATTGAAAGTTTATTTTTTCAAGTTTATATATCAAAATTTTTCAATAAAATTCTCACAATTCCAAATTTAGATTTGCAAGTTTGTCTTTTTCTCACAATTGTAAGTTTATATTTTTGAGTTTATATCTTTTGTAAGTTTCTATAGCATTTTTCTCATAATTCCAAGTTTATATTTGCAAGTTTATGTCTTTTTTCTCACAATTCCGTGTTTATGATTGCGAGTTTATATTTCAAAATTCTAACTTAAAAACAAGTTTATATCTTTTGTACGTTTTTTTGTACAATTGAAAATTAATTTTTTCAAGTTTATATCGCAATTTTTGTTTTTTTAATTCTCACAATTCCAAATTTATATATGCGAGTTTGTATATTTTGTAAGTTTCTATATCATTTTTCTCATTATTCCGAGGTTATATATATATATATATATATATATATATATATATATATATATATATTTTAGTGCTGGGCAACGATTAAAATTTTTAATCGCGATTAATCGCATGAATTTCTGCGATTAATCGCGATTAATCGCATTGTTACGCGCAAAATTGAATAATGAATTCTAAAGTAATGTATTGCACACTTTTGATTTAAATGTACTGCTATATACACAAAAGTGCAATAACATGTGGTTTGCAAAAACTTTAAACAAATAAGGTGTTTTATACCAGCAGTATTGTCTTTACACAGCAATAAAATATTTATTGTAAATCTCAACTTAAACATTAATGTAATCAAATCAAATATTAAAACAAAGCTATTTGGCACTGGGGATTACCTTTAATCTAGTTAAAACGAGTCCAGTTTTCTTGTTTTTTTTTCTGAACAGGTATCAACAGGTGTCTTTTATCAGGGAGCAGCAGAAACAGTCCATGTAGTCAGAGGTCATGACCACTACTACAGATATAAGTCGACCAACGTTACTTCTCTGATAGTAGCTTAGGTTTGGTCATGCCATGGTTAAGATTAGGCTACATTAAACAGAGGTAAAGCCCAATATACTTCTACGCCGTAGGCTGTGTGTAGCGCGCGTACCCTGACGTGCACCTCTCCAAAACTGCAACAACGCGTCAATACGCGTACCGCAAGCGCTGATTGCTAGAACCGCATCACATAATCCCGTAATTGCGCGTCAACGACGCAGAAGTAAATGAAAACCAACGTAGAGGCTCCGACGTAGGTCCGACGCAGAAGTATAAATCAGCTTTTATAGTGAGGTGAAGTGGTCGAGCACAAGGTGCAGCGAAGCGGGTGCGTTCCTGTGAAACTGTTGCGGTCAAGCTCGCCTCACGCACGCGGCCGCGCCCGCCCGTTGCCGACGTTGAATTGTCTATTACTTTTGTACACGACGCGCAGCACAAATCATTGGAAGAGAGACTGATCCTCGGCTCGCTGTTTGTGAGTTTCCAGAATCTAAATAGTTATCAGGACATCAACAGAAGGGAATTCACATGGCAGAGCATCCCCGCTAAACTAAACGCAGGCCTATCAGGTAAAGTTATGTAACGTTATAATTTTAATTTAAGTTAAAAAGGCTACAGCTGCGTAGCGCACAGAAGCCGTTAGTTACTATCCGCGCCTGTCATTCACTTTCTGTTCACCTGAGAGAACCTGCCAAAGCCTCTCTCCACTGCTTGTTTGGGTGGGTTATTTGCTGGCTGACCAACATCCCACTCCTGTGATCCATGGTTTGACTGGTAGGCGTGTGTGTGTGTAGTATTCAGAGCCAGTGAGCAACGGACTTTAAAAAAAAAAAAAAAAAACTGCGTTAACGTGCGTTAAAAAAATTGTCGGCTTTAATTCATAAATGCGTTAACGCGATAATAACGCGTTAACTTGCCCAGCCCTAATATATTTATAACAGGACAATGTGCAGTTACATTGAGAAGATGGCTGCACCAGATTTAGCACTATGCTAATTTCCATCTGTAGTCCTACACAAATACGATCACATGACAAAGGTAAAATTACATAACGAAAACAATTAACATAAAATTTATGTAACAAGGATAGCTAATACAATATAAAAAGACAATTCACTAAGAAAGTACAGCATATAAAGTGTAAAGATTTTTTTGTATTATTATAACACACAAAAGCACAATACGATGTAAAAGCCATCAATAGGTACCCACCAGGGTATCATCCGATGGCCAAAACACCCGTCTGGTGCCCCTAGTGTGAACAGGACTGTTGATCTATTAGCCAGTCTTTAACTGCCCGTGAGAAGCTATAAAAATCTGCATTGTTCTTTAGATTGTCTGGTAGCCCATTCCATTCTTTGATGGCTTTATAGGAGAAGGCTGATTGAGAAAAGGCAGACTTTCTTTTGGGAACATTACAATCACCCCTAGATACAGAACTCAACGCTCTGTTTGTTAGGTCAGAGCGTAGCTGTACATATGTTTTTAAAGGGGGTGGGGCAGCATCATTAAGGATTTTGTGAACCAGACGGATATCTGAATACCTAATCAGATTGTCAAAGCTTAGTATACTGTACTTTTCCAGTACATTGCAGTGATGGTACCGCCAAAGCTTTTTATCGAGGATTTTCAAGGCCTGATTATGTAATGATCTAAGGGGGTTTAAAACAGTTTTTTTGGCTTGAGAACATGATGAAATACAATACAATATGTGGGATATAATCATTGCCTGGAAATACGATTTTGCTGCTGCCAGTGATAAAGAGCTTCTGATGTACCGAAAGTTAGCGATGTTAAATTTCAGAACACATGAAATTACCCTTTTAACATGGTTTTTAAAATTTAGTACAGGGTCCAGGGTCACACCTAGGTATTTAACTTCTTCCACATTTTTAATCATGTAACTATCCACATAGATATGTGGGAGAACACTTTGAATTCTTTTGTTTGAAAAATACACTGTGACCGTTTTCTCTGTATTCAACGTAAGGCAGGACTTGTTCATCCACTCAGTTACTTTGTTCATTGCCACCGACAGTTTAGAAGCAACAGAATTGGCATTGGAACCATGAGTATATAAAACCGCGTCATCAGCGTACATCAAGATCTCCACATCATCACAGATGGAAGGTAGGTCATTGATGTACAAACTGAAGAGCAATGGCCCCAGAATAGACCCCTGGGGTACCCCTGAAATACAGGATCTGAACGGAGAAGTTTTATCATTTATTCTTACGCACTGGTAACGGCCTACTAGGTATGATCGAAGCCAACTAATAGTATTTGCGGAGAGATTGTAATTCCACAGTTTTGTCAGCAGCACTGAGTGGTTCACGGTGTCAAATGCCCTACGTAGATCCGGCCCCAACCACCCCTCCCTTCTCCAGACTGTATTTGATCACCTCGAGGAAATAACAACAAGCTGTATCGCTGGAGTGTTTGGGTCGGAAGCCGAATTACAAGGGGTGTAACATATTTCCATTATCGAGGTGCTCAATCAGCTGTTCGGCGACAATTTTTTCAATAACTTTAGAAACTCTGGGGAGTATGCTAATTGGTCTATAATTCTTAATAGCCTTTCTGGTTTCCTGATTTAAAAATGGGCGTGACAATTGCAGTCTTACAGGACGAAGGGAATACACATTCTCTAAATGATTGATTAATTATGTGTGCAATTGGTTCTGCAAAGTCCTCTTTATATTTTTTTAGTAACAGCGAATCAAGTCCCCAGATGTCCTTTGCTCTCGAGTTAGAGAGTGATGTAATAACTTTGTTGACCTTGCCTTCATTTACACATTCAAAGTCCAGTAATTCCACCAGAGTGGATTGTGGTCCACCTGGGTGACCAACACCCATGGCCCCAACAAAGGCTGCAGATGATGTTAAATTTGCAAGTTTCTGTCTTTTTTCTTACAATTGCAAGTTTATATTTGCAAGTTTATATCTTTTGCAAGTTTATATTTCAAAATTCGAACTTTGTAATATGTGCAATTTTATATCTTTTATAAGTTTATATAATTTTTCACATAAATCTTTTATTATTATTATACCCTTAATCGACCACACGTACAATTTTAGTTTATCAATTATTATTACGCAGTTTAAATAAATAAAATATATAAAAGGTCATATAAATACGCTTTAGAATCAATAGATACAGCTATAAAATTAATACATGTAAGCGCATGTTCAATACTCTCTATACCTTCATCAACTGTACAAACTAACGACACAACTATTACTTACACTGATATAGCAAGACTTTTTATTCCTTTCATAGACGCTATTTTCTTCTTGCTGTGTGAATTTGTTCATAATCTCATAATAATACTGAGGAATATTGTAACATAAAATAACATTTAATACTAGTTAAATGGTAAAATGGTAAATGGACTGCATTTATATAGCGCTTTCACAGACCCAATGGCCACCAAAGCGCTTTACAATTTGCCTCACATTCACCCATTCACTCACACATTCATACACCGACGGGCGACGGCAGCCATGCAAGGCGCCATCCAGCAGCTGGGGTTAGGTGTTTTGCTCATGGACACCTCGACACTTGGTCAGGTGGAACCGGGGATTGAACCACCAACCTTTCGGTTTGTAGACAACCTACATGAACCACTGAGCCACTGCCGCCCTGCCGCCCAGTTAAATTATTTAACATGAGCTAACAATGAGAAATATATTTATGAAGCTTTGTTAATGCATATTTTAATAATGAATTAGTACATGTAGAAAATAACACTCTTACACAGTGATAATGAAACCTTGTTGCAAATTATTACTGATGTTTCATAGCACTTGATCTCAGAAGATCAAAGGAAGCTTCAATCCTCATAATATGAGAACTTTTTATCATTTTATGCACCTTCTTTATTGTTTGGCCCTTCTGTAGATTTTGATGTGAGTTTTTATAGTTTATATTCATGAAACACAATAATAGAGTGTTTGATCAGATCATCACAGTCACGAGTGACATCGCTCTCATATAAACATGACCCCAATTTATCCAATCTCGTGTGTGTGTGTGTGTGTGTGTGTGTGTGTGTGTGTGTGTGTGTGTGTGTGTGTGTGTGTGTGTTGTAGCGATGCTACAGTGTCAAATAATATTTAATTAATTATCACATTAAATGACACAAAAAATAAATCTACACAACTTCATAATATTTATTAAAATTCATAAATATTCAGGAAGTTGAAGTGAAATCGAGGACGTTGTTTCAGCGTGTCGTGAAGATACCCTGTTGGATTTTTGTTCATGTGGATGATCCGAATTTCTGCACTGCAAAGATGGGAAAGGACGCGCATGTACGGAATAGACGGGGTTAACTGAGCGAGCTGGAACCTGAACGTCGGCCGTAAGAAACCAAAGCCAAAGAGGATTCTGACAGTGAAGTTGAAAACCTGTGAGTGTTGGTTCTTTCACTTCGACGACCTGAGATCACCTATCCTAGAGGTAAAGGAAACAATTGCCTTCCCGTGCCTTTCCGTTTAGGCTGCTGGTCTCAATAAAACTTTAAACAATAGCAAACGACTCCACACTCTCATCGGAAGAACAATTACTAACACTCCTTACTGACTTCCATTAACAGTGTTTAAACAAATTTCGTTTCTATTAGATATTTACCATATTTTTGAATGATTTTGACTTCTTTTATTGTATATATTTTTGTTAAGCAAAAGCATATTGCTGAACCTTGACGGCCGGTGCGCAAACGCGCCTGTAGGCTATTTCTTTTGTCAATAATTGTTTCGTTTTGTTCGTTTTTTGAAGGTGTGTTGTGTTTTGGACACTAAGAGACTATAAAGTTTATTGCTACAAGAAGTGAATGGACATTTCGATTTCTTTTCTTTTTTCATAACTGGTGGTTAACAGGAAA
>CM070828.1:1482500-1505000 GCA_036326025.1 Chrosomus eos
CAGAGGCTCTCTCAGCTCGTCGCCACACACACACACACACACACACACACACACACACACACACACACACACACACACACACACACACACACACACACACAGACACATACACACACACACACACACACACACACACACACAAAGAGAGAAAGTGTGTGTGTGTGTGTGTGTGTGTGTGTGTGTGTGTGTGTGTGTGTGTGTGTGTGTGTGTGTGTGTGTGTGTGTGTGTGTGTGTGTGTGTGTGTGTGTGTGTGTGTGTGTGTGTGTGTGTGTGTGTGAAAGAGAGAGAGTCACCTCACATTCATCATCAATGTTAATTAAACAACAAAACATGTGTAATAAACCTGAAAATTAACCTGAAAAACGTGGTTTATTTAATTAGTATTTTTATCATATTTGTAATTGTTTGTAATTTGCTTCATTCAATTTTATAAGCCTAACAAAAATAGTGTGTGTCAGTTATTAATTTATTTAAGTTATTTTGTGCTTTGTTGGTATAATGTCTTCTGGAATGTTAAAAAAATGTTCAGCGTTAAATAAATATTTTTAAATTATATAGTTTTGTAATTGATTTTTTCTTTAAAATACTAAACAAAATATCAAAAAGCACATAGACTTAATAACACATGAGCATTAGATGTGCAATGGTGGAAAATGGCAGAATAAATGGGAAGAAAAATGCAGAAAATAAATAAAAAAGCGTTGGGTATTCGGCCAAGAATTGTCACTTCAGTGCATCCCTGTACAGAACCACATGTACTTTTCATTGAAAATATTTCAATATTCAATATTTCAAAAATATATTTTTTATATAATGGCTGTTTATGCACAGCAGAAATAAACCTTGTCCACAGACGTGTGTGTGTTTCTGCGCTCAGAGAAACACGATCCTGGGTTTGATCTTTTGCTTTTGGAGAAACTGAAACACATATTCGTTGCCGTTTCTGTTCCGCTATAATAATATGAAATATGAAAGAGGTTCAATCCGGAGGGATCTGCAATTATTCCTGTCAAGCTCTGTGACGACAGAAAGAGCCATTCTCAGGACAAACAAAGATCGACACACATTTGATTTTTTTTTCTATGCAATTAATTAAAAAGAAATTCCGCAGCCAAAACAATGTTCATATTTTTGTAAGATTATTATTATAATGTTTTGCTGTTGCATAAACTGTTAATTTCTTAATCATTTTAGATTTAGCTGAGAAACAATAATATTCTGTTCTGAGAATATGCAGCATGATAAATATCAGTGTGACAACTAGCCCCGCTCTATAATATGATCCAGAAACTGTACAGTAAGTTGATTATTCTGACCTATAAAACAGCAGAACACACACCTACACACACGAGCAGAACACACACCTACACACACACCTACACACACGAGCAGAACACACACCTACACACACACCTACACACACGAGCAGAACACACACCTACACACACACCTACACACACGAGCAGAACACACACCTACACACACACCTACACACACACCTACACACACGAGCGTCCAGAGAACAGATCTGAGCCGGAGCGATGAAGAACACACTGATGGAGGATTCCAGAACATCTGAGATACGAGTGAAGATCGAGAGTTCAGTGGAGCAGCCCTGACCCCTGCTGGACACTCACTGCAACCGCACGCGCGTGTGTGTGTGTGTGTGTGTGTGTGTGTGTGTGTGTGTGTGTGTGTGTGTGTGTGTGTGTGTGTGTGTGTGTGTGTGTGTGTGTGTGTGTGTGTGTGTGTGTGTGTGTGTGGCTGAAGCTCAAGCTCAAGGTCATGGCTGGTTTTATTTTCAGCATGTCTGTCTTTTGATCTGAGTCGCAGGATGACAAGGTAAAACACACACACACACACACACACACACACACACACACACACACACACACAGCAGATGTACTCAAACACACAGTAAACGCAGTGATCAAACACAGCAGACACATGTAGAAGGAAATAAACAGAGAATAAGCCCCGCAGTGACACACACACACACACACACACACACACACACACACACACACACACACACACACACACACACCACACCTTCTGCTCAGCGGGCGCAGGATGTTCTAGCGATCGGTCAGAGCTTGGAGCGAAACACACGGACAGACAAAAATAGTTTGAGATGTTTCAGTGTCAACAATCTGTCAGAGTCAGACACCTGGTTACGACCCCGATCACATCACATGACCATCACTGAGGCGTCAGTCAGTCACACACACACACACACACACACACTCGAGCTCACGGCCAAACTAACCTGCATGCCAGAGAACAGGGAAGTTCTGGAAAGATTCTCTCAAAGTTATGAACAAACAAACAACTTAAGTTATCCGATGTTTCATAATGTCCTAAAAACATTTGCACATACACATTATGTATACATCAATCATAAGGCGAATTATGAATAACGAAAGTAATGTACACACAACTGATGTGAGTCATGTGACGCTGTGTGTGAGAAACAAACACACGACGTGAATAATGTCCTGATGTCCATCTCTACAGGAGTAAAGGTCCTACACACACGAGTCCGTCTTCATGTTAAAAAATAAAAAACAACCTCACGTTTACACACTGCCTCCCAAACTTTTGTGCGTCATAAAAGAATTCTGATCTGCGTTTTCCGCAACTGTAGCAAGTATTTTGAGTATATTGTCAGTTCAGAGCCACTGGATGACGAATACGCAAAAACATACGAAAATTCGGCCTCCAAATGTGTGCAACTTCTGATTCACTGCTCCTCTGATTCATTACATATCATTACAAATATAAAGCAGCATAAGCGACATTCAGGCTTCAAGTGGATTCTCAACTTTAAAATAAAGCGGATACTTTTTGTATGTGTACGCTAGGATTAACGTAACTGTATTAAATTAAAATCAGTGTAGTTTGCATGTAGTTTCTACCATGCTATTCCTAGTTATACTATATTCGTATACATTTGCATTTGTTCATCCATGTTTTTTAAGTGATACCTTTGCAATTAAAAAGATTCCCTTTCAAGGCGGTAACTCATTAGGTCAGCTGTGACGTATATGGGAACTCCTCCCTTCTCCACTTTCGCTGAAATGTTGTGGGCTAACACCAGCTGGCCCATTGACGCGAAGCATGGGCATGCATGGGCGCGACAATTACGTCAGAATCTCTTTCGTCACGCTTCAATCGTTGTGCTACAACTCCACCTACGGAATTCTGTTAGTCGTTGTAGAAAGTACAATAGGCTCTCTGCACGATCGCTTTCGTGTTTTGTCTCGGCCCGCCCAGTTACATCCGCTGCGTCAGAAGCCGTTTTTGCATTAGGTGGAGATAATGGCAAATTACACTCGCTGTTTACAAGAACTTCCCGCGGTTAACGTGAACGATGTTAACACTGTGAGGCAGTCACACATAAGAGTAAGAAAGAGAAGGGCTTTAAATTATATATTTCAAGCTACATCGACAACTTTGAGGGAGAGTATTCTCTCATATCGTGCGAAATCCGACTAGCGAATCAGTTTCTAAGAAGGACTGGGCGTCTGAGTCGGCCCGTCCCGACCAAAGAGAGCCCTGCAGACCTCCAGGAGGAGCTCATCAGGGTCCTCAGCAAAGCTGTCACCGAGCTGGACCTCATGTGGAACGCTCCAGACGAGCCAGCGAAGAGTAAGCTGGACTCGTGGTTCCTCCAGTCGAGCCGCCGTCAGGCTGCATCGAGGAGGGGAACCCCGTTCTTCCTGGACGTCCACGAGCACGTGGAGAAGTCGTGGGCTGCTCCCCAATCAGCGGAACTCCCCAGTTGAGGAGACCATCGCCACGCACCTGTGCCCGTCGTCGGCTGCGCTAGGTGACAAGCCATGCAGATTTACGGCCCACCAGGCGGATAAGGCCTACGGAGCGGCAGCCTCAGCTGCACACCATTGCTGTACTCCAGGTATTCCAGGCAAAGCTGCTCCAGTCCCTGGATGGTGTCGCCTCTGTGGATGCTGACGTCATCCGGGATCTCCGCTCGGCAACGGACCTCGCGCTGATGGCCACCAAGCGCTCCGCGCAGGCCATTGGCCACTCGATGGGGTTCCTGGTCGTCCTAAATAGGCACGTATGGCTCACCTTAGCTGACCTAAAGGACACAGACCGGAAGACGCTTCTGAACGCTCCGATTACTCCCTCCAGCCTCTTCAGTGACACCGTGGAATCGGTCACGGAGAGTTACTCGGAGACGCAGAAGCGCGCCAAGGAGATGAGTCATGTGATGCAACGGCGCGCGCAGCCAACACAGTCTAGAGCCCGCTCTTCCTCGTCTTCTCGCCAGCCTCGGGGTCGACCCGAACCGGAAGCTCATGTCGGCCGGAACAGGCAGTGGCCTGGAGCAGGGGAGAGGAGGCAGGGACAGAGAAGGAGCCCGCACCGCCAGAAGGTCAACACGTCTTTCTAGGCGTCCAAGCCGTCTTCCTGACGGAGCGGGCAAGAGGAAGAGAGAGTGCGCTGGAGTAGGGATGGGACGATTACCGGTTTCACGATAAACCACGATAAAATGTCCTGGCGGTTAGTAATATCGTTTAAAATTTAATTATCATAAAAACCGTGTTTGATTATGGTGATTTTGAAAACTCGCGGTTAATCCTGTCCAGCCAGAATCAGTCTGACGCAGGCGCGCGCATGCAATGCCGTTTTTTGCGCGAGAAGACATGGCGGAAGGCAGTGACAGGGCACGGGAGATTTTTCAGCCATTCAAGAGGACAAAATCAGAGGTATGGTCGTATTTTGGCTATTACAAGAGTCCCGAGGGCAATTTAATCGAGGATGGGCACCCTGTATGCAAATCTTGCAAGAGGAAAGTCGCTGCAAAAGGGGGAAACATGTCAAATCGGCGTCATCAAGTCATCTAACGTTACGTGACAACCACCCACTGAGTTAACTTTTACCTTAATACCACAACTAACTTGGGCAAATAATTAGACAAAAAATATTGATTGGAGATGAATTATTTCATTATCTCACTTGTAATTATTGCAAAGCTTCCGCGAAGAGAAAAGTTTTACAGCAAGTGGATTTGAGCCAAGACGAACGAACATATTCAAACTATTAAGGGTGACATTTAAGGGATAATGTATTGTATTCATTCATAGTAAACTTATTACACAGTTTTATTTTTTATTTTTACCACAGAAATAATTTCAGGGACATGAAATATTGAATTGTGATTAACTTAATGTTTTTAAATCTGACCGGTTTATAAATCCATTAGGCCTATACAAGTTACAGTGTCCAAATCAATCGTAAGAAAATGAGATCACTACAACAATATTGTAGAAGTATTAATACTAAATTACTCTGAAATGTGTATGTCTTGCATCTCAGTTTTGATTGTATTGAAAATTAAATCAATGAAACCAGAGATCGCGTCCGCGGTGATCCGATACATGTGCGCTATTATAATTCATTGCTATTGACAACAGTCATTATAAGTATTCCAGTAGTTTAGTCACCCTGACCCAACCAGGGGTCAGTGTGTGAGAGAGAAAGTGATTTATTATTTATTAATATTAATAATTATAATATTCAGTCATACACACATCCATAAGTGAGTGAATATTATTATAATTATTAATGATAGGTTTAATGACGGGTTCATTAAAACCTGCACCAGGAAAACTTATACCTCTCACTCTCAGGGCTCCATGTTAATGTTAATATAATGTTTATGCTTAAACTGCATATAGCTTCTAATTTTATTTTTTGTTTGTTGATTTTCAAATTTTAAACTTGTTGAAATGTTTTCAGTGTGAGCATCAGTTCTTTTTGAACATTTCCATCTCATTTGAACAAAACCGTGATAATATTGATAATCGTGATAACTTTGGTCACTATAATCGTGATATGAAATTTTCATACCGTCCCATCCCTACGCTGGAGGCCCCGTGTTCTGTTGCATCAGGTCCCTCATGTTACTTCGAGCGACGATTGCAATATGTTTGTGAATGTGGTTTCTGTTCTTGTGAGATCATGTAAACATCCACATTATAAACATGCAATGAAAACTTGTATCCCTTCACAAAGAGATAGGGATGTAACGATTCACTCAACTCACGATGCGATACGATTCACGATACTGGTTTCACGATACGATTTTCTCACGATTTTTTTAACAAGTGATTAATTTAAGAAATTATAAATGAAAAAGTGTCCCTTTTATTATTTCTCAGACAAAATGCTGCACATTTCTTTTTAATTTTAAAATATATTTGTCAAATAAAAAAACTACATCTGAGACTGTCTGAAACTACACATTGGAGACTTACACGTGTCCTCGGCGAACAACGACTGCATGTGTTTCGGACCTGGCGACTGCTATGTCACTCTCCGGCCGAGACCAGGCTACGTTCCGGAGTCACTCACCGTTTAGAGCACAGGCTGATTCACTGCCCGCATTATCTGCTGAGCCGACGCCGGATTTACACACACCACATAGACACATAAACAACATTAAAAGCTGGATTTTCACCTAGGGCTGGGCGATAAAACGATAACGATATGTATCGCGATAGACACGTGATCGATATCAATAAAAAATGTGTTCGATAAAACGTTCGATTTTTTTTTTTCTTCGTCGGAAGAAACCACAGGTTGTGAAGCAAGTTTTCCATAGTTGTGTTAACATTTCTGTCTTGGGATTATAATCAGAGGAAGGTTAAGTTTAAAATAAAAATGTTTAAATGTAATATATTTTTTCTCCTGGTCCTTATTTTAAATGGGTCATAAAAAAATCAATAATTATCGATATCGACCGATATGAAACACTGATATCGTGATACAGTTTTCAGCCACATCGCCCAGCCCTATTTTCACCACAGGGAGACTTTAAAGGGAACTGCAACTTTTTATCTCAGGACAAAAGTTAGAATAGTGGGATAAGAGGTCACAATTACTTTTTTTTACTTATTTATGTATTTTCATTGTGGAAATAGGTTTCCATCGCCCGCGCGCACCCAATCACATGGAGGATATTTAGAAAGACTACGCATTTACGCCAAAGTTTGTGTCAGAAGGAACTGAAGTGTTTTTGTGTTGTTTGTCCTCTCTGGAGTTGCATGTGAAAGAGCTTCATGAAGATTGTAAATGTCCACAGTGAAAATCACATCACAGGGGTTTGAAACAACACGCGTGTGAATAACGAGAGCATTTAAACTCCTTTAAAGCTGATCAGGCGTGTGTCCGCAGACAGCGGGTCATTCCAGTCCAGCGACTGAACAACAATAATCCACACGCCCATCCATCTTTAATTACCCAGAATCCCGTGCGGCTTGAGCCTCGGGTCGCCCTCCTCATTAATTACTCGTCACCGTCACACTGACCGCAGACACACTTCACACACACAAGTTACATATGAAACATTAAACGTGCTCCAAACATTTCATTTGTTCTCAATTATTAATTTCTTTGAAGGTTCAGAAGAGTCGTTAATATGTAAATCGGCTCATGCTAACGAGCTCCTGCTATCTGATTTGGGACACATCACTGGAGAACATTAACAGATCACTGCACTGTTCTCTCTCTCACAAAACCTCAAACTACTCACAGAAATACATAAAACACTACATTTTACTCAATGTGATGTATTTCTGAATAATTTTATTGAATATCCATGTATTCTAATTAGAGCTGGGCAACGATTAATCGCATCCAAAAAAAAGTTTTATTGTCTTTAAATAATATATGTACTGTGTATAATTTTTTTGTATATATGAATACACACACATGCATATCTATTTAAGAAAAATGTGTTATTTATATGTAAAATATTTATATATAATATAAATTATGTATACATATACAGTAGCCATGCAAATATTTCTTAAATATATACAGTACTGGACTCAAGTATGTTAGACTTGAAAAATTAATGAAAACAAAAGACAGTAGACATTTTCTCATTTTAGAAATTTTGATGCAAAAACTGTCAAAATTACTATTTTCTCATTGTTCTGACTGTGTGAAAATTTAGGAAAGCAGATGATTTCAGTCATTTGACATTTAAATACATTAGTGGTATTTAGACTAATAATCAAGACTGATCAATTTTAATCAATATTCGTCTATAGTGACGGTTATTATAAAAACACATTACAACTGTAATTCACAGTCTGTGTCTGAAAGGACTAGTTCATCAAGTCATCAAGTCAGATCAGGATAAATAAAAATATTTAGTATATTAATATAAATAGTTGTAGCTATTATTTATTTATTTATTTTTAAACCATTTATGTATGTAAGAATTTTCATGTACTCATGTTAATTTTTTATTTCCAATGTATGAGCAGCTTGTAAAGAAACTTTAACAACTTAAGACCTTCCAGTTCCAAGGACTCGGGACGGTTTTGCCGGGAAAATCAAAAAGATTCAACGGTTACGAAACATAAAATTAATGCTTGTTCAATGTTCAGGATAATGGCGAAATAGTCATTGTGTAATATCAATGTGTCATGCAAAGATACAAACTATAGTGTCCGATATATAGTCAGTTTCAAATAGGCTAATCAAACTATCACAACAGTGTGATTTTAATTAACTTACCTCATCTGTCGACATGATGAATGTCAGATCTGCAGCAAACATCTCCACTCCACACATGATCAGATGATTTCTGAACTGCTGTTTTCTCACCGGTGTTGATTGTGTTATTGAGAGGAAAGCGCCTGAAACATATTTACATATTCTCAAACCAGCAGTAGCCTACGGCGTCGAGGTGTTCGTGAACAGTAGGCTTATATAATGTATTTACAACTTCTTTGAAGGCTACTTCTAATCAAAGAACGATAAATAACTTTTTCTTTTCTGAGCAAGAGCATATTGTGGCCTTGAATCTCGATCGTTACGTGTGCACGAGCAGTAAGTTTCTGCTGCATTTCCCTTAACGGCCACAGGTGCCGCTAAAAACAAGGGTTTCTCTATTTTTTTTTTTTTTTTTTTTTTTTTTTTTTTTTTTTTTTTTTTTACAAGGGTTTCTCTATTCAGTATAGCCCCTTCAAGTTATGACATATGTACTTTTAAAGGGGTGGTTGATTATGATTTCACTTTTCTAGCTTTAGTTAGTGTGTAATTGAGCATAATTTGAGTGTAATTTGAGCATAAACAACATCTGCAAAGTTACACGCTCAAAGTTAAAGCAAAGGGAGATATTTTCTTTTAAAGAAATTAGACTACAAACGGCTGGTAAGGAAAACTACACAAGCTTCCTCCCCGGGTAAGCGACATCACCCACCCTAAAATGTACATAAACCCCGCCCCCTGGAACTCGATTTATAAATTATCATGACAGAATATGCTAATCAATGACTAGAAGATATCTATGCTACATAAATTCATCAACTAACCATTCAGAAATGTTGTCTACATGTTGTCACTTTTTCTAGAGTTTGAACATAAAAGGCTAAAAGTTTTTTTTAACTTAAGAGGCCACGAGCTCTTGAAGCTCCGCCCCCTGTGCGGGAGCAGCAGCTCATTTGCATTTAAAGGGACAGACACAAAAATTGTGCGTTTTTGCTCACCCTCATAACGTGACAATTTTAACATGATATATAAAAATATCTGTAGGGTATTTTGAGCTAAAACTTCACATACACACTCTGGGGACATCAGAGACTTATTTTACATCTTGTGAAAAGGGCATTATACCACCTCTTTAAGTCTACAAAAAAACTGGAGTAAAAAGTATTATTTTGACCTTGTAAAATGTAAAAAGTATTCAGTTTTAACAGAACTCAAGTACAGTAGAGATTCCCCTAAATAATACACGAGTACAGTAGTGAAGTAGGCCTACTATTACTGTGGTTGTGAAGGTGCTGACCGAATCCCCACTAATGTAGGCCTACATAAAGATACAGTCTAATTGATCTATTTTTCGTTTCTGATCTTTCTAGAGTTCTTTGGCAAACCCTATATTTAACAGTAATGTTGAGACATCTGAAGATGTGCCTGAGACAGAGCCTGCTCATTACTCTAAAGAAGGTTAATCCATTTAACTTCTGCATATTGATATGCCAATTACATGTAATAGAGGAGGAGGCATCAGTCAAGGTAATAGTGCAGAAAGAGTGTGTGGAACACGTGTAAGATACTCTCTCCTAATTGGGGGAGAGCGACTGGGCAAATGAGAAAGTCGAGTCAGTGAGGTGTGCGACTCAGACCAGACACATCCGTCAACAGCGCATCCCATAATGCACTTCACCTCCCATGCTGCGCCTCGCCTGAGCGTGTCCACAAATGATAAAAGCAAACGGGGAGAGGACTGAATATTTAGTCTTCAGGGTTTCCTTTTGGAAGAATGAATGAAGTGCAAATAAACCCAGGAGGGATTTTTAGAGGAGGCATTAAACCTCCTCCTTTCCAGTGATACTGTTATAGTTTTTATTATTAGTTTGAAACAGTAGTGGCCAGAAGTGATGTGCGGCCTAGGAAAAATACATCTTCACCTTTTATTCAAATATTATTATAAATGTGTTAAAGATTTTGTACACCATAAAAAATGGTGGGTTGTTTTAACCAGATCAAATATGGACAAACCTAAACGTTGGGTTAAAAATGTAGCCTAATATAAAAATTTAAGCCAATGGCTGGGTTTGTCCATATTTGACCCAAAGTTGGGTTGAAACTATTAACTTTGGAGTCGGTTGTTTTATTTGGGATTTATTTTTTGACAATTTTTTTTGTCCCGAAATTATGAACATGCAAAATAAGAGAGAACCAATGAAATATTAATAACTGATTATGTTGTAGTAAATGTGTGCTAATTCCTGTCAGCTTTTTGTTTTTAATGCATTTTTTAACACAGATTAAACAGCAACCATCATTTAAAATTATATTTAAAATTAAAATTAAACCTGTAGCTGTAGTTTGCCTTTTTTGCAGAATCATTTTGTCAGATAAATAAGTTAACCAAGTTTAGTGTTTTGTTCTTCCATCAAATAAAAAAAAAAACATATATTTTCCTCATATTTTAATGGTTTAATGGAAATTGAAAAAAAAAAAAAAAAAACATCCTCTCCGGACATCACTTTTGGACACGACTGTAGATTTTATTGCTATAGTTTCTGTTTTTGTATTCATTTAATTTAAAGTTGTAGTTTTGTTATATATTTTTATATAATATTCCTTATTTCAGTTTTAGCTTTTGTAGTACGTCAAGTTACATTAAAGTGAGAAATGTTAAAACATTATTTATACATCGTTCATGGAGCGTTTTTCTGAAATGTTTCCGCTAACGTTTTTTAAATGTTTCTTAAGAACATCTAAAAGTAACATTCCTTAATGTTTGAAGAATGAAACAATGGAATGTTCCCTTAACGTTAAAATAACTTGGAAAAAAAGACATTTAAAAAAGTGGATGTTTTGAACATTCAGAAATACTGTTTTCATAACTTAATTGAACATGTTTGTGTTAGCCGGGCTCATGTCAGAACTCACGCTGCTAAAGTTCAGCTTTAAATGCGGAAGTGAATGAACTCCCAGGGAGACACACATGTTAAATGATCTTTAGCAGATAAAAGACATCAATGAGTCACATTACAAGACAATAAAACCTGTTCAGCAAACATTTGGATAGATAGATGTGTGTAAGACATGGTAAATTATCTTCTAAATGATATGCAAAACAACTGTAGCATCGCATAACAGAAAACATCCTGGAGTTTCTCTCGTGGATCGACGGAGAAGAACAGAGCAGAAGAATTAAAGTTCATCAGGAATCATTCAGAGTGAGAAGAGATTCAGAGTCAAATAAAGTGTTCAGATCGTCTGAAGAGACTCTTGGTTTAATAAAGGACAATCGTCCCTCAACAAACAGGACATTTTCCCATCGGGGGTCGTTTTACGGTTCACTAATAAATAACTCACTCAGAGCAAAGTACGAATGATGCTTGTTTAAGAGTTACTGCACTAAACTGCTCTTGGACTGAGTCACGAGATATAGGTTGATATATGTTGTCATTGAACAATCCCTTAAAGTTAACCTTTAAAAACACTAATTTAACATTTAACACTTCAGCAAATCTCAAAATGAATCTCCATTTATCATACTGTACATTAATACTGAGATGCTTAAATTGACTTTGATTTTAGGTTTCAGCTTGCTTTCTTTTAAATAATTTATTTAGACAAAATAGTATGGAATTTTTATTGACTGGTTATAGTTTTCTGCCATAAAATAAAAATAATTATTGGATAAAATTGTAATATCAGTAAAAAAAAAAAAAAAAACTTAAATTTAATGTTTAAGATGAATGAAGACTAATTTCAGCATGCGTATTACACTTTACATAGTCTACACAAACTATATAATTAGAATTATTTTGAATATTCTCTGAATGTTACTTTTGAATATTCTCTGAATGTTACTTTTGAATGTTCTCTTACTTTTGAATGTTCTCTAAATGTTACTTTTGAATATTCTCTGAATGTTACTTTTGAATGTTCTCTGAATGTTACTTTTGAATGTTCTCTGAATGTTACTTTTGAATATTCTCTGAATGTTACTTTTGAATATTCTCTGAATGTTACTTTTGAATGTTCTCTGAATGTTACTTTTGAATGTTCTCTGAATGTTACTTTTGAATGTTCTCTGAATGTTACTTTTGAATATTCTCTGAATGTTACTTTTGAATATTCTCTGAATGTTACTTTTGAATGTTCTCTGAATGTTACTTTTGAATATTCTCTGAATGTTACTTTTGAATATTCTCTGAATGTTACTTTTGAATGTTCTCTGAATGTTACTTTTGAATATTCTCTGAATGTTACTTTTGAATATTCTCTGAATGTTACTTTTGAATGTTCTCTGAATTTTACTTTTGATATTTCTCTGAATGTTACTTTTGAATGTTCTCTGAATGTTACTTTTGAATGTTCTCTTACTTTTGAATGTGCTCTAAATGTTACTTTTGAATATTCTCTGAATGTTACTTTTGAATGTTCTCTGAATGTTACTTTTGAATATTCTCTGAATGTTACTTTAGAATGTTCTCTTACTTTTGAATATTCTCTGAATGTTACTTTAGAATGTTCTCTTACTTTTGAATATTCTCTGAATGTTACTTTAGAATGTTCTCTGAATGTTACTTTAGAATGTTCTCTTACTTTTGAATATTCTCTGAATGTTACTTTAGAATGTTCTCTTACTTTTGAATATTCTCTGAATGTTACTTTAGAATGTTCTCTTACTTTTGAATATTCTCTGAATGTTACTTTAGAATGTTCTCTTACTTTTGAATATTCTCTGAATGTTACTTTTGAATATTCTCTGAATGTTACTTTAGAATGTTCTCTTACTTTTGAATATTCTCTGAATGTTACTTTAGAATGTTCTCTTACTTTTGAATATTCTCTGAATGTTACTTTAGAATGTTCTCTTACTTTTGAATATTCTCTGAATGTTACTTTAGAATGTTCTCTGAATGTTACTTTTTGATGAAACGTTACTTTTCATAATTTTGAGGACATTATTAAAGACTAGATAACTGAATGAACGTTTTATTAGCATTACTGGAAGAACATTTGTTCTATTTCACTGTTACAGACCACCAGAGACGGTCGAACATAGTGGAAGGAGTCGCGTCTCGCGAGAATCTCGTATTGATTTGTCACCTGTGACCCTAACCGATGACGTGTCGGAAGCTATATCCGCTCCATTCATGTCACGGTCGTTCTCTTTGTCATTCTCGCAAAGAGATCTCGCTCGAGCGTGCACAGCGCTTTTGGTGAGCAACTGCTCCCCGCTACAGCTGTGTCTCGGGAGAAATATTTTGGATCATATTTGGATTATATTGGATTTATCGACGTACATCGGACCATATACCCATTGGTTGTCCAGGGTTTGTTTGGAACCGATCGATCGCTACTAGCAGTGTTGAGGTGAGTACTCACGTGAACTAAGTGGTTAACCAGGGTTCTGTCAGACTGTGTGTAGTATTTGTTCATTGCCTGCTCGACTGTTTTTATGTAATACTCATTGGTTAACCAGAATAATACATTAATAAGGCTTATTGTAGCAATTTAAACGCCTTTGATATATAATCCCATTGGTTGACCAGGGTTTTTTTCCCAACTACTAGTCTGGATGTTATGGCAGCTTCATGCTCCCTCTGCTCCGGTCTAATGGACCTCATGGATGCTCACATTCAATGTCCCACTTGCCTAGGCATTGATCACCTCCGTGAGGCTTTAGTAGACCCATGTCCTGAATGTAGTTTGATGTCTTTGGAGATGAGACAACATCGACTGGCTGAATTAGATCCTGAGTTTAGGAGTTCCGCTCCATCCACTGGGGCAGCTCCGCATGTGAGTAGCAAACGTCTGGCCAGTGGGACTGTAAGGCCTTCAAAGAAGATGCGAACCTCCTCTGAATCAGGTTCATTAACCCAGCAAGTAGCTGAGCTTGCGAATGCAGTTCAGGGCATTAAGGCCTTATTATCTGTACCCCCTGCTCGTCAAAATGAACAACTTGAATAGGCTGATATTAGACATCTTTTGATGAAGACTGCTTTTCTCTTGGCTATAACGTCGACCAGAAGAGTAGGTGAGCTTCATGCCCTCTCGGTGAGTCCACAGTGTCTCAGGTGGGGGCCTGAGTACAATCAGGTTACACTCTGGCCGAATCCAGCTTTCCGACCTAAGGTGTTGTCTGATGGCTTTGTGAACCAACCCATTCAGCTTGCAGCGTTTAATCAAGAGGCTTCTCAGACAGCCTTGTGTCCAGTGAGAGTATTGCAACAGTATGTGTTGAAGACCGCTTCATGGCGCACCACTGATCAGCTGTTTGTCCGTTTTGATGCTTGTCAGAGAGGCTCTCCCCTGTCGAAGCAAAGGTTGTCTCATTGGGTGGTGGATACCATTGCCATTCAACCCGGTCAGTGGCTACTTCTTGGGCAGCACTACGTGGGGTGCCCCTTTCTGAAATATGTGCAGCGGCTACATGGACGTTACCTTGCACGTTCACAAGATTCTACAGGATCAATGTGGCCCCTATTCCTTTGGTCAGTTCTGCTGTGTTAGCGGGCAGTATCTAGGTGAGTGATCCTCGTGACTTGGTGGTATTCGCCTTCCACTATGTTCGACCGTCTGAGTGACCAGAGTCTCTGGTCACTCGGATTGAGAGAATGACTACAGAGAATGACCGTGACATGAACGGAGCGGATATAGCTTCGGACACGTCATCGGTCAGGGTCACAGGTGACAAATCAATACGAGATTCTCGATATGGCTCGCGAGACGCGACTCCTTCCACTATGTTCGACCGTCTCTGGCGGTCTTCCACTATTCATAGAACCAAGGTTACACCAGTAACCGGCGTTCATAACCTTGCCTGAACGTTCTCTGTTGGACTATATTTTAGCACAAAATCCTTTGAAATCCATCAGAACAGAGGCAGACATGCAGAAAAATGTTTATTGGCCACACAAACATTCACATATAAAATTGAGTCTCTCTCGTCATGTTTAACGAGCAGCTTCACAGAGTACCAGCAGCCAATAAAAGCCCTCGTTCAGCAGTGTTCTTCTCCGCTGGATCTCAGCGCTGATCCCAGAACGCTGATGAAGCGATGAACGTCAGTGAAGGAGTTATACAGCGGCACCGGAGCCACTCGCAGCACGTTAGGCTCTCGCAGATCACACTGAAAAACAGCAGACACACACTTACAACACACACACCCTCAGAATACACCGCCTGTAGGGTGAGCGGGCACACACTAACTAGTTGTCACACACTTGTTTTAAATACTTCCACACATGCTAACATGACGAATCTTAGTGTACCGAATCGTTTTAAGTGTTAAGTGCGATTAGCTACATGTAAATTGTGTGTGTGTGTGTGTGTGTGTGTGTGTGTGTGTGTGTGTGTGTGTGTGTGTGTGTGTGTGTGTGTGTGTGTGTGTGTGTGTGTGTGTGTGTGTGTGTGTGTGTGTGTGTGTGTGTGTGTGGCGTGTGTGTGTGTGTGTACGTGTGTGTGTGTATGTGTGTGTGTGTGTGTGTGTGTGTGTGTGTGTATGTGTGTGTGTGTGTGTGTGTGTGTGTGTGTGTGCGTGTGCGCATGTGTGTGTGTGTATGAAGCGATACGTACAGCGACTCCTCGTTTCTCCAGCTCTTGATACACGGCTCTGATTGGTCGAGAGAAGGAGAGTGACAGCTGACAGCCTCTCTGCTCGGGGTCAGAGGGCGTGATGATGTCAACGCAGGGTTCATCGGGGTCAGAGGTCGTGATGAGGTCATGTGTGATGAGAAACTCCAGATACCCCGTCAGAAGCACAGACTTACTCCTCAGATCCTTCATAGTCGTCTTATTAAAAATCTGGACATCATATTTACAAAAGAATGAATACAAAATACGTCATCTGCGTATGAGTTATGATCAGATTTAGGGAAACGGTGAACAAAGAAATCTTTAAATCTAAGTTGCAAAACATGGAAGACTATTGGTTGAGCAGGATCCTGTGGCACTTGGATATTAAAATTATATCAATAAGCAATAGATGCATCATATGTGTTATAATGCCATTCTTCGTGAACTTTCAGTGAAAGGAAAAGTGAGAGAAGATTATATGGATTTATGTGTCCTGCATCATATCTTTCCTTCAGATTAATACGTTTATTGTTTTATTGGATGGTGTCTGTTTTTTGTGAGAGCTCTTCATTTCAGTCTTGCAATGGAATATTGTGAGTTTATACATTTTGTTGATAAATTGTCACAAAATACACATACAGAAATATTCACACAAAAAATAATATCAGTAATACGAATATGTCACGTGATGGTTGTCTCTGGGTCTTTAATGATTGTTGTTTGAAATTAACTTATTCACTCACTGGCCAATTTGGCTAATATTTTTTTAAGTTACCAGTCATATATATATATATATATATATATATATATATATATATATATATATATATATATATATATATATATATATATATATATATATATATATATATATATATATATATTATTTAAAAATAAAGTTTGGATTTCGTAAATTAATTTCTTATTCAAACTAAATGTATTTTAGGGTGGACAGATCAACACAGTACAAAGAACTTCAAGGATGTTAGAAAATAATAATGTATTTTCTGTTCACCAAATGTTTTTTAATCTTCGCTATTGCTTCAATGCAAATAAACAAGCGTGCCGTTATTCAAGTAAGCCAGATATGAGCAGATTCTGCACAATATGCTGTATTTAATATATCATGAAGACTCACGAGTATTTGCTCTAAATCTTCACAGATTTGTCTTACACAAACTTCCAGCAAAGTGAGTAAATATAATGAGTAATACGCCAAATCGTCTGGTGATTTGACAGCGTTTCCCGCCACTGCTGATTTGGCGGGTGTTTATTTCAAACCCTGGTTGTCAGTGTGTTTCTTGATGGTTGCTGTCAGTGTGTTGTGTTGTTTCTGTGAGTGTGTGTTACTGACCTCTAGACTGGCCTGTAAGGGACACACCAGTAACATCGGCTGATTGGAGAGACGGAAACCATTAACTCCAGCCTGAAGCTCCATTTCTGCAGGAACATCCACTCATCAGAATATACAGTCAAACCAACAAGTATTCAGACACCAGATACAATTTTTGATAATTTTTACTGGGTGAGGAGAGCAAACTGGTCACTGGTTGGGCTAAACTGGTATTATCTAATTGTGTAGTTAAATTTAACAGCTGACAGATATTCAACATAATTCATGTGTGAGAGTCTAACAGAAGGACGGACAAAACCTGTCAAATATACACTGATTTAATAACTTCTCATATTTTATTAACATTTTCTAAACTATAGTGAATAAACTGTGATAATGTGAGAATGTAGAAGGTTTCTGAATAAATTTAGTTTTGACTGTATATATAAAAAAATAAAAATATTCACACTTTAGGTATGCATATATAGTGTATATATTTATCAACACCTACAGCTGCTCTACAGTAACAGTGTGTAGTGTGTGTAAGAGTGTGTAATAGTGTGTAAGAGTGTGTAATAGTGTGTGTCCACAGGTGTCAGCAGAGAGCAGGCTTGATTTCCCACAATCCCTCAAAACTCACAATCAACATTATCATCTTTGTGATTCAGAAGTGAATCTCATACCGTTGTTCATGAGGAATCTGGTCTTCAGGTCGTGTCCCCACCAGCCCGTCAGTCTGAGACACACAAACACACAAACACACACACACACACACACACACACACACACTGCATTAGCGTCTCGTGCTCTTGGTGTCATCTGTATAATAGAGATGTTGTGTAATACTCACGCGGGTCTGACGCTGTGAGCGTGTTTCTCATGTATAAATGCTCCTGCCAGACCACCGGCCCCTGAGTTCACATACTGAATAACACACACACACACACACACACACACACACACACACACACACACACACACACACACACACACACACACACACACACACACACACACACACACACACACACACACACACACACACACACCACTGAAGCATCATGGGAGGCTTCATGTGTTCAACGCAAGTACAATCAATAGACAAATGCATTGATATTTCACACAAAACTACACTGACCTTATAGGAGCACCAACAGGCAAAATCCACATTCCAGTCGTGAAGTCGCAGTTCTGCGTTTCCAACAGCGTGTGCACAATCAAACCCTACCAAACACCCCTGAACACACACACACACACACACACACACACACACACACATACACACATGTCTGGTTCGCTATCTTTGTGGGGACTCTCCATAGGCGTAATGGTTTTTATACTGTACAAACTATATATTCTGTCCCCCTACACTGCCCCTGTCCCTAAACCTACCCATCACAGGAGACATGCTGCATTTTTACATTTTTAATAAACATTACTTAGTGTGATTTATACGCTGTTTTCCTCATGGGGACCGCTGGCTGGTCCCCACAAAGTAGGTGATCTCAGGTTTTACTATACTTGTGGGGACATTTGGTCCCCACAATGTAATATAAACATGAGCACACATACACACACACACACACAAACACACACACACACACAGACACACACACACACACACACACACACACACACACACCACAACACACACACACACACACACACACACACACACACACACACACACACACACACACACACACACACACACACACACACACACACTAACCCGAGAGATTGAATATGTCGTTCAGTGTAACACTTACAGTAAAGAGAGTGAATACGTCGTTCAGTGTAACACTTACAGTAAAGAGAGTGAATACGTCGTTCAGTGTAACACTTACAGTAAAGAGAGTGAATACGTCGTTCAGTATAACACTTACAGTAAAGAGAGTGAATACGTCATTCAGTGTAACACTTACAGTAAAGAGAGTGAATATGTCGTTCGGTGTAACACTTACAGTAAAGAGAGTGAATACGTCGTTCAGTGTAACACTTACAGTAAAGAGAGTGAATACGTCGTTCAGTGTAACACTTACAGTAAAGAGAGTGAATATGTCATTCAGTGTAACACTTACAGTAAAGAGAGTGAATATGTCATTCAGTGTAACACTTACAGTAAAGAGAGTGAATATGTCGTTCAGTGTAACACTTACAGTAAAGAGAGTGAATATGTCGTTCAGTGTAACACTTACAGTAAAGAGAGTGAATATGTCGTTCAGTGTAACACTTACAGTAAAGAGAGTGAATACGTCGTTCAGTGTAACACTTACAGTAAAGAGAGGGGAATATGTCGTCGTTCAGTGTAACACTTACAGTAAAAGAGTGAATATGTCGTTCAGTGTAACACTTACAGTAAAGAGAGTGAATATGTCGTTCAGTGTAACACTACATTTATCTCAGTTAATAAGAAAGAGAGTGATACGTCGTTCAGTGCAACACTTACAGTAAAGAGAGTGAATATGTCGTTCAGTGTAACACTTACAGTAAGAGAGTGAGAATACGTCGTTCAGTGTAACACTTAGAGTAAAGAGAGTGAATACGTCGTTCAGTGTAACACTTAAAGTAAAGAGAGTGAATACGTCGTTCAGTGTAACACTTACAGTAAAGAGATTGAATATGTCGTTCAGTGTAACACTTACAGTAAAGAGAGAGATTATGTCCTTCAGTGTAACACTTACAGTAAAGAGAGTGAATACGTCGTTCAGTGTAACACTTACAGTAAAGAGAGTGAACACGTCCTTCAGTGTAACACTTACAGTAAAGAGATTGAATATGTCGTTCAGTGTAACACTTACAGTAAAGAGAGAGATTATGTCCTTCAGTGTAACACTTACAGTAAAGAGAGTGAACACGTCCTTCAGTGTAACACTTACAGTAAAGAGATTGAATATGTCGTTCAGTGTAACACTTACAGTAAAGAGAGATATATGTCCTTCAGTGTAACACTTACAGTAAAGAGAGTGAATACGTCGTTCAGTGTAACACTTACAGTAAAGAGAGTGAATACGTCGTTCAGTGTAACACTTACAGTAAAGAGAGTGAATACGTCGTTCAGTGTAACACTTACAGTAAAGAGATTGAATATGTCGTTCAGTGTAAACTTACAGTAAAGAGAGAGATTATGTCCTTCAGTGTAACACTTACAGTAAAGAGAGTGAATATGTCGTTCAGTGTAACACTTACAGTAAAGAGAGTGAATATGTCGTTCAGTGTAACACTTACAGTAAAGAGAGTGAATACGTCGTTCAGTGTAACACTTACAGTAAAGAGAGTGAAACGTCCTTCAGTGTAACACTTACAGTAAAGAGAGTGAATATGTCGTTCAGTGTAACACTTACAGTAAAGAGAGAAAATTTATGTCGTTCAGTGTAACACTTACAGTAAAGAGAGTGAATACGTCGTTCAGTGTAACACTTACAGTAAAGAGAGTGAATAGGTCCTTCAGTGTAACACTTACAGTAAAGAGAGTGAATATGTCGTTCAGTGTAACACTTACAGTAAAGAGAGGGAATATGTCGTTCAGTGTAACACTTACAGTAAAGATGTGAGAATACGTCATTCAGTGTAACACTTACAGTAAAGAGAGTGAATATGTCGTTCAGTGTAACACTTACAGTAAAGAGAGTGAATATGTCGTTCAGTGTAACACTTACAGTAAAGAGAGGGAATATGTCAATCAGTGTAACACTTACAGTAAAGAGAGTGAATATGTCGTTCAGTGTAACACTTACAGTAAAGAGAGTGAATATGTCGTTCAGTGTAACACTTACAGTAAAGAGAGGGAATATGTCGTTCAGTGTAACACTTACAGTAAAGAGAGTGAATATGTCGTTCAGTGTAACACTTACAGTAAAGAGAGGGAATATGTCAATCAGTGTAACACTTACAGTAAAGAGAGGGAATATGTCGTTCAGTGTAACACTTACAGTAAAGAGAGGGAATATGTCGTTCAGTGTAACACTTACAGTAAAGAGAGTGAATACGTCATTCAGTGTAACACTTACAGTAAAGAGAGTGAATACGTCGTTCAGTGTAACACTTACAGTAAAGAGAGTGAATACGTCGTTCAGTGTAACACTTACAGTAAAGAGAGTGAATACGTCGTTCAGTGTAACACTTACAGTAAAGAGAGTGAATACGTCGTTCAGTGTAACACTTACAGTAAAGAACTTACAGTAAAGAGAGTGAATACGTCGTTCAGTGTAACACTTACAGTAAAGAGAGTGAATACGTCGTTCAGTGTAACACTTACAGTAAAGAGAGTGAATACGTCGTTCAGTGTAACACTTACAGTAAAGAGAGTGAATACGTCGTTCAGTATAACACTTACAGTAAAGAGAGTGAATATGTCGTTCAGTGTAACACTTACAGTAAAGAGAGTGAATACGTCGTTCAGTGTAACACTTACAGTAAAGAGAGTGAATACGTCGTTCAGTGTAACACTTACAGTAAAGAGAGTGAATATGTCGTTCAGTGTAACACTTACAGTAAAGAGAGTGAATACGTCGTTCAGTGTAACACTTACAGTAAAGAGAGTGAATACGTCGTTCAGTGTAACACTTACAGTAAAGAGAGTGAATACGTCGTTCAGTGTAACACTTACAGTAAAGAGAGAGAATATGTCGTTCAGTGTAACACTTACAGTGAAGAGAGTGAATACGTCGTTCAGTGTAACACTTACAGTGAAGAGAGTGAATATGTTTTTCAGTGTAACACTTACAGTAAAGAGAGTGAATACGTCGTTCAGTGTAACACTTACAGTAAAGAGAGTGAATACGTCGTTCAGTGTAACACTTACAGTAAAGAGAGTGAATACGTCGTTCAGTGTAACACTTACAGTAAAGAGAGTGAATACGTCGTTCAGTGTAACACTTACAGTAAAGAGAGTGAATACGTCGTTCAGTGTAACACTTACAGTGAAGAGAGTGAATATGTCATTCAGTGTAACACTTACAGTAAAGAGAGTGAATATGTCGTTCAGTGTAACACTTAATATGCTTAATTTATACTTAATTGACCTGTGCGTGTCCAGCGCTGGTGATGGTCTCGATCTGGAACAGTTGAC